>JACEIK010003965.1:0-67263 GCA_018107945.1 Datura stramonium
ACTTTTATAAATATACATATACACACACTTCTGATATACCACTCTTGTATATCACTTCACCTCTTTATATATACACACATCCTAAATTCATTAAATTATTTTGGTCACCTTTTTATTAAAACTGATTTCTTCAACACCTTTTTAACAAGTAGTAACTAAAATAAGTAATCCCCTAGTGTACTTGGACTAAGCTTAAAGACTATCTTCGGATAGGCTCTAAGGGGTACTTAACACCTTCCCTTCAAAGTAAATAAAACTCCTACCTAGAATCTTATAGGTTTCACAAACTAAAACATAGTATACATATCAATAAAAATTGGTTTTTGAATATACCCTTAAAAATAAGGTGGCGACTCTAAACACTTACAAATTAGAGGAAACACAACCATGAAGTAGTGAACTGTTTTGAACCGGTTAGAAATAGAGCATGCCATAGAAAAGCATGGATGAGTACAGGAAACACATATACTCAATAGCATCATTGAACGATCTTAAATAAAATTCTAGTGAGGACTGGTCTTACCATTCTTATCTTTAAACTTTTCAATTTTCAAATCAACAACTAATAAAGGATAAGTCAAGATAAATAAATAATAAAAGCAGTAGAGGTATCAAAATCCTTTCCAAAATAGCCAATTAGACAACTAAGCTACGAATGATAGTCAATCCACAAATATTAAGATAAGATATATGATAATAAATATGATGCAGTACAATGCTACTGAATCTAAATGATATGAGATGAAGTGTTGGTCAATGCACCCACATAGAAAATATGCCTGCTTTAGCTCGGTTGTGACCCATGCGGGGCTCGTAAAGTCCATGAACATGGAACGGACAATCTCCGCTTACCAGTTTGGATGGTCTCAATGCACTCTATATCAATCAAAGCTCTTAGCACATATGATTTCCATGTGCTAGTGTGGATGGTAGATCTTGGGCATATTTACATTCCCAAGTGCTATTTTAAATCTTATTTTGAGTCTTGTTTGTCGATTAAATTAAGTATAATCTCATGTGTTTTGTTTATATTTGTGTGTATGAACCAACCAATGTGGTTCGCCCATGTTTGTAGGTTAAATGTACTAACAAAGGGCTTAATATGATTATGCATGAGCAAAGAAGGAAGTTGGAAGGAGTTTTGAGGAAGTTGCATGAAGTGGACATGAAAAGCAAGTTGCCGCACAGCCCAGCGTGCCACGTCGGCTAACCTGTGAGACAGGCGCCATGTAATGCCCATGTGTGTGTACACAAGGAGCTGCCAGGAAGTGTGCCTGCACGTTGGAACTGTGCCATGCTAGGCCCTACTCCGTGTCCAGGACGTTTCACGCAGGCACCTCTACGCGCCAAGGATTGTGCCACGCTGGTATGGCACCATGCCATAGCATATGCTGTGCCCGGTTCTAGCGAGCGTCCAAGACTGCTACGTGCCATGGAGGGCTTGCTGCGCAATAGGTAGCATGACACGGAGGCAGTCCACCATGGGCGAAAATTTGCACAATATAATTTAAACACTTAGTTATTTTATTTCATCATCAGGGAATGTTTTGAGAAACAAAGCGGAGCAAGGGAAAGAACGAAGGAGTTCACTTCTTTATCTTAGGGTTCTTTCCTTCCTTTCTTTTTACACTCTTGTTTTTCATGAATTCACACACTATGATGAATTCTTGTATTAGCATGAGTGGCTAAAACCCTTCTTCCGGGGCTGAGGTCACATAACATGATTGTTTTAGCTTAATTTCCATATTTTTCAAGTTTTTATTGTTGTTAGTTCTTGCATTTTTATTTTTATTCATTTTAACACTTGATCACCATTGAAATGTAACTGTTAATCTTAGGCAAACTCGAAATAGTAAAACCTAAGATAGAACAAGAAGTGAGCTCAAGCCTTTGGGGATGATTCACGGTTAGGACAGGAATATACCTAAATTCGCCTCTCTTTGTTCTAAAGTGGGAAGATATCTAGACACCTAATTTGGAATGTTCACATCACCATAATAACGCTCAAACTCACAATCCTGATAAAGCATGAAGCGGATGTTTTCAATAAAGAACCCAACAAAGGTAGGGGTCGATCCTATAGGGAATATGACCAAGATATTGAATAATGTAGGTATTTAAGCTTCTATATATATTATCTCCAAAATGGAGGGTTTATAGAAACAATTAAAAAATAAGATTGAAAGTTGGTTGCTGTTTATCAAGATTTGCAATTAACTAGGGTACGTGTTCCCTATGAATTTATAACTACTTTGGGTTTACACTCATGATCTATCCCAATGCTTACTTGTAGAACTGATAACTAAGGTTCATCCAAATGACTTTCTCGTCCCTATTGGATGACTATACCCAATCACCAGGTTAGGTCTCATGAGCAATTTCAATTCAACCATTATCAATTTGTTCCAAATTAAATATCCTTCAACCGCAGCTCAAGTCATACAATAACCCATAAGATCAAGGTTTTGTTGTAATTCTCCTTTCCTAATCTCTACTTCTCTAGGTTAAAGCAAGTACAGAATTCAGGCAAGGTTTAATATTGCACTATGTTAAGAAACATTAAAGATGAAGAGAATACAATACACGTGTTTAGCATTAGTTTAGAATCACCTTGTGTAACCCTAGTTCGTTAATCCATCATAGTTCCCACAACCCTAGTTGTGGAGGTTTTAGCCTCTCATGATTGTAAGATCCTTATTATCATTCATAGAAAAACACATAATTGTATACTTACAAAGATGATTGAAAGAAAACCTACTTGATTATTGCAAGAATTAATGTTGAATAATTTAAGGACAAGGAAGAAATCAAAGCAAGAAAACCTCCAAGACTTGAATTAAAGTTAACTACAACTTGTCACTCAATGAAATAAAACTCAATATTCGCCTCTCTGATCTCCTCTAATTACGTCTCTCTACTGAAAATAACCTAAAAAGTATTTATATAAATAATTGGAACTAATAATGACAAGTAAAACTTAACATTGGTTCAAACCTGATGAAGACACAATATCATGACTGATGAACATGCATAACTGAAATAATGAGGAACAATGGGAGACTTATCATATAACCGACATTACCACGATAGAGCTACCATGGTCACGACTATTACACTAAAGTGGATAGAGCCATCCAAAGCCTTGCTAGGGCTAAGGGCGCTACTATGATATTGATATCAAGCTGAAGGCCCCCTTGGGGAAGGGGAAGCTCAGCTTACTCGGTGCTAGACACTACTCCCAGAAATATGCATATGCTCTCCATTATTTTTCACTGAAGTTGAACCATCATCTTGCGATGAAGATGAATCATAATAATACATGCATAATCTAAAAATATATCTTGAGGAGCCTTGGCTCAACCATACCACAAGCTGAAAAGTGGAAGTCTAGACTCCTAAATCATGTGGTAAGCTAATAACATGAAATTGAAGTAAATCATGAAACATACTTGATCATATGGGCTTGCCAAAACTTGTACATGCTTTAGATAATAAAAATCATTGATATAAACATGGGAAATTTGAAATCATACTTCTATGATATACATCTCATCATACTTGAAAACATAGATCATAATCTCAACCTTTTATGAATTTTCATAATTGGGCATCATAATTGTAAGACTTTGAAATCGTAATTTGTAATTGAAAACACTATAAAACATATCCATGAATCTTGAAACAACATTAGAAACATGAAGAGAATTTACCCATGATAGATACTTAGGAAATCTCACATATTGGGTTTAGACCCCTTAGATTAATCAACATTGAATAACATGAATTAGTAGAGAATTTGGACATGGGAGTGAAGGCGTACTCCCATTCATAACCCTACATACCTGGGTACTTCTGATTTCATAACCTTCTTGAATGCCCAAAGAAATTGGAGGAGAATTGATGAATTCTAGACTTGATCACTCTTAGAAACATCCTAGTCTTGCATGCATGGAGATGGATTGGTTTAGAATGAGTTAAGCCCTCATAAAATAATTCTAACTGAGCTTAAAAAGATGTAATTTAGGTATTAGAAACTTATAAATTATGGAAAAGCCCTTAATTAATTCACAGAAGAAATCATGCTGACAGTCCCAACGAGGGACTAGACGAGTCATTACCACTGACCACGACCCGTTGCCCGCTGCCATTGGCAGCACTGGAAATCCTTATTCTTCCGGTCACCACGAGGGACACCACGACTCGTGGTGACCCAGTCATGAAGAGAACTTCCCAAAAATTCAACATCCCAACCAACCTCTGCCCACGACCAACCTAACAACTTGTTTCCCTGACCATGAGTTGTTGCTTCTCTCATGGTCACCCCTGAACCACGATTTCCTGCCACTCTTCTCTCCACTTCATGAGTAACTCCACAAATCATAGGTTACTTCACTGGTCACTGGATGACTCATCCTGTGACCTGGTGCAAAATTTCCTATTTTCTCCATTTGAACCCTCGAGTCTGATCTTAGGGCTTTTTTAGGGTATTACAATATCTCCCCCTTGGGAAAATTCATCTTTGAATGTGAATGAATATATTGAAAGGATGGGAAAAGAAACTGACATCTCAAATACAGAACATCTAAAGCTGAAAAACTGACAGGGTGACTGACTCCGGACTGAAATACATGATTGAACTGAATTCATGTATCATACATACATACATTGGCATGAAAAAACTAGGACACATGAACTGAACAAAAAATTGAATAGAGTTCTAAGGAGGAAACTGATACCTCAAGCTGGAACTAAGACGGAAGGGAATAGATGCGGGTATTTAGCAATCATATCTGGTTCAGCTTCCCACGTAGCTTCCTCAACATGTCGATTCCTCCACCAAACCTTTACTGAAGCTACCTCCTTATTTCTTAACTCTCAAACCTGATGATTAAGTATTTTAACCGAAAATCCTTGTAGCTAAGACTATCCTTCGCACCTACGCTCTCCACCGGGACAACCAAAGTAGGATCACCCATGCACTTCTATAAAAGCGACATATGCAAACTGGATGTACTGAAGTCAATTTTGAGGGCAAAACCTAACTCATAGGCCACCTTGCCAACACGTCTCACAATCCAATTCGAGCCAACATAACGGGGAATGAGATTCCCTTTCTTTCTAAATCTCACCACTCCCTTAAAGGGAGACACCTTCAAAAACACCCAATCATCAACTTCAAACTGAAGCTCTCTCCTGTTCACATTCGCATAGGACTTTTGGCGACTCTGAGTTATTTTCAACCTTTCCCTTGTAAGATGAACCTTCTCCATAGCCTCATGAACTGAATTCGGTCCTATTAACGTAGCCTCATCGACTTTGAACCAACTAATAAGCGATCTACATCTCCGCCCATAAATAGCCTCAAACGGAGCCATCTAAATGCTGGAATGGTAGTTGTTGTTGTATGAGAACTCGATGAGAGGTAAATGATCATCCCAAATACCCTTTAAATCCATCACACATGCTCTCAACATGTCCTCAAGAGTCTGAATGGTTCGTTCAGCCCTACCATCTGTTTGCGGGTGAAAAGTTGTGCTAAGCTTGACTTGAGTACCAAGTTCCTTCTGGAACAATCTCCAAAACTGTGAGGTAAACTAAGTACCTCTATCTGATATTATGGAAAAGGGAACTCTATGCAATAGAACTAGCTCCCGAATATACAACTTAGAAATCCTCCACTGAATCAGTTGTTTTGACCAGTAGAAAATGAGCTGCTTTAGTCAACCTGTCTACAACCACCCAAATAGAGTCATACTATTGACGAGTACGAGGCAATCCTGTAATGAAGCCCATATTAATCTCCTTCCACTTCCAAGTTGGAATACCAATCTATTGAAGCACACCTCTGGGTCTTTGATGATCAACCTTCACTTGTTGACAATTTGGACACTTAGCCACGAACTCTACTATGTCCTTCTTCATGCCATTCCACCAATAAACTTTTGTAGGTCATGGTACATTTTGGTGGCACCTGGATTTATAGAATATCTGTAACAATGATCCTTATGAAACATATACTCCCTCAAGTCAACAATACCCACCACACACAAATGACCCTGATATCATAGTACACCATCTCCCTCTTGGGAGAAAACCTCCATCTTTTGATTCTGATAGCTTCCTTCAACTTTTCCAAAATAAGATCCTCGTCTTGCCTATTGACTTAAGTAACCAAGGAATATTTTGATCCATTCTGAAAAATGACAACACCATCTATAGAGTCCACAAGACGAACTCCTAGCTGTGCAAGCTGGTGCACATCCTTTACTAACTCTTTCCTATCCTCATCTACATGGGTCATACTCTCCATAAAAAACCTACTAAGAGCGTCTGCCACCATATTAGCCTTGCCCGGATGATAAAGGACACTCATATCGTAATTCTTAAGAAGTTCCTACCACCTTCTTTGACATAGATTTAGATCCTTCTGAGTAAACACATACTGTAGGCTTTTGCGGTCCGTAAACACATCAACATGGACCCCGTACAAATAGTGTCTCCAAATCTTCAAGGAAAATACTACCGCCGCCAACTCGAGGTCATAAATTGGATAGTTCTTCTCATAGATTTTCAGTTGCCTGAAAGCATATGCTATAACCATACTATACTACATTAATACACAACCAAGACTGATCCTTGAGGAATCTCAATATACCACAAACCCATCGGTACCCTCAGGTAGAGTCATCAATGAGGCTGAGGTGAGACGAGTCTTCAACTCTTGGAATCTCTTCTCACAGGCCTTCAACCATTGAAACTTCACTTTCTTCTAGGTTAACTTAGTCAACGCTGCTGCGATGGATGAAAATCCTTCCATGAATCTCCTATAGTAACTAGCTAAGCCCATGAAATTCCTGATATCGGAAGGACTAACTGGTCTAGGCTAATTCCTCACAGCTTCTATCTTTTGAGAGTCCACCTGTACACTCTCTCTTAACACCACATGACCCAAGAATGATACCGAGTCCAACTTAAACTGACATTTGCTAATTTTAGCATATAGTTGGTGATCCTTAAGGGTCTGTAGAACCACCCTCAAATGAGTAACATGCTCCTCCTTACTCCTAGTGTATATGAGAATGCCATCCATGAACATGATCATGAACATGTACAAATACGACTTGAACGCCCTGTTCGTCAAATCCATGAAAGGTACAGGAGCATTCGTTAGTCCAAAAGACATAACTACAAACTAATAGTGACTGTACTGAGTCCTGAAAGATGTCTTCAAAATGTCACTCTCCCTAAGCCTGAGCTAATGATACCCTAATCTAAGGTCTATCTTTGAGAAACACTTAGAACCCTGAAGCTGGTCAAACAAGTCATCAATTATGAGGAGGGGATCCTATTCTTTACTATGACTTTGTTTAAATATTGATAATCGATGCACATCTAAAGGGAACCATCCTTCTTCTGGATAAAGAGAACTGGTGCACCCCATCGGGATTTGCTTGGTCTGATGAAACCCTTGTCTAAGAGATGCTTCAACTGCTCCTTCAACTCCTTTAGCTCAACCAGATCCATTCTGTAGGGAGGAATATATATAGGTTGCATATCGGGAAGAAGTTCAATACAAAAATTGATCTCCCTCTCGGGAGGAATTTTCGATAAATCATATGAAAACACTTCTAGATATTCACACACCATAGGAACTGATTGGATAGTCGGGGTTTTGGATGTAATATCCTTAACCCTAACTAGGTGTTACATGCAACCTTTATAGATAATCTTTCTGGCCTTGAGGTAGGAAATGAAGAGACCTACTAGTACAACTAAACTACACTTCCACTATAGGACTGGCTCACCAGGAAACCGAAACTCTACCGCATGGGTTTGACAATTTATTGAGGCATAACATGCATGTAGCTAATCCATGGCAAAGATAACATCAAAATCTGTCATGGCTAGCTCTACAAAATCTGCTGAAGTGACTTTCTAATGGATTGTAATAGGGTAATTTCTATATACCCAGTGAGATATAAGTGAATCACCGGCTGGCGTAGATATTGAGAAGGGTTCTAATAGGATTTTGGGACTAACTCTGAAACTACTAGCAACATAGGGCATCATAAAATATAAAGTAGCCCCTGGATCTAACAAAACATATACATCAAAATGGAATATTTGTAACATACCAGTGACTACATTTGGAGAGGCCTCCTACTCTTGACGAGATGCGAGAGCATAGAATCTGTTCTGACGCTAATCACCACCTGCACTATTGGAGGCGCCCTGCTGAGCTGAGTGTGTTGGTAGGGCTGCTGAACTAGTGGTTGGGTCTCGGCCTCTACCATAGACCTATCTAGCTACTGGACAATCTCTAAGCATATGTTTGGGCTTCCCACTTCTAAAACAAGCACCTGTACCTGCTAGGCACTAAACATTTGTAAAACCCCAAAAGTTCCCATGATTTAAAAACCTAGAGTTGAAAGGAGTTCAGTAGTAAATCTATAAAGTGGCCTCAGAAAGACTCGTCCAACGAGTCGTTAGTTCCTCTAACGGATCATGGAAGCATTCGTTAGGTGGGAAAAAGGGTTCCTAGTCAGTGGCAATAGATTGTCATAATGGGTCATTGGAGTTAAGTAACAACCCGTGGTGTCAATTGTGGGAAGGCTCTTAAAGCTTGGAATAGTGGGAGTGACCAAAGGATATGACGAGTCGTTAGGTGTGGCAACGACTCATCATGTCAGTCATTATATGGGAGGAGCTGAAGCTGTGAGATAGTTCCAATGTACCTGACGAGTGGGTTCAATGAGTAGTTAGAGAAGTTAACCACTCGTTACATTGGTCATGGGATGAAGGAGCAGAAACTGTGCAAACAAACCAGTGCACCTAACGGAAGGTGACCACGAGTAATGGTGAGGACCAACGACTCGTGCTGATGGTTGTGGTCTTAGGTCGACAAATTTTTCATGTTTTCTCAGGGGTAATTTGATAAAATCCTATGCTTCCAATTTTTAAGTGTCATCATTTTAAGATTTTTTGGGAACGTTTTTAAGGACTTTTCTAAGCATAATCTCTCATTCTCTCAAAATACTCTCTCAAACCCTTCTCCCTCTTCTCCTCTCAAGATTTAAGGATTTCACCAAGGTGTTCATCAAAGCTTAAAGGTAAATTTCGAGCAGGGTTTCTTCTACCAGGTATGCGGGTCTTCCAACAAGGATAATCTTCCATCATTGTGCCCCAAAGTTTTTTTTATCAAAAGCCCAATTTTAACTAATCTAGAAAAGCTTGATCTAGGGTTTGTGTGATGGGTAATTTCTTGTACATTTTCTTAAACGTTAGAATCTATCATGATTATAAATTAATTAGGAATATAAATTAATGGGTGGTCTCGCATTATGGGTTAGATGATGAAAATGCATGAGTATAGAATGTTCTTCACAAGTTGGCTTGAAAATTGAATGAGATTTTATTATTGTTCACTTGATTATGGTACTAACTCGTGTCTATGTTTAAAATATGTGAATATCATATGATTATCCCTAATAACCCGATTATGCCATTAATAACTATGTTGAGATGAGTTTAGAGTTTATGGGCTTGAACAATTGAAAGTAAATTATGTAGTATCACTATATTTTTGATTGAATTGGTTGGGTATGACGTGAATCTATTATAATGGCCTAATGATTGCCTCTTTCTCATGAATTGGAGTAAATTATGAAATGGGTCTTATGAAATTGAAATGTATGCTTCTCCCATGGTTTTGTTGTAAATGATGAGGTATGAGTTAAATGTATGGGTTGTCCGTAAATATAAATAAATAAAGAATTGTATCTATTATAAAGTATGAATTGAACCTATGGACCATGCATGACCCTATGTTACATGCTGAATGAGATGGATTCGGAATTTGAATGTCGTGAAGTATAATGCATAATGTGAATCTATGGCATGCTCGTTAGTGCAAGATGCTTGAGCAAATATTGATTTGACTCTGTGAAAATGTGAATTGTGATGATAAAGAATGAGAATGATATTATAGACTATTGGGCTTGTGTGTAATTTAAGGTAGCCTTGATCATATTAAAACAAATGTTGTATGATAAAATCAGTGAACGTTTGTCATCTCTGATTAGCTGTTGAAATTTAGATTTGCTTTAGCCAGTCGAGATTCTCTTTAGTTGAGAATGCTTTCCTTATCAGTTGGGATTATCTTTAGATGAGAATGTTTCCCTTAGTCAGTCGGGATTCTCTTTAACTAGAAGGCTTCCCTTAGTCAGCCGAGATTCTCTTTAACTTAGAACGCTTACCTTAGTAAGTCAGGATTCTCTTTAGTTGAGAACACTTTCCTTAGTCAATCGAGATTATCTTTTGCTGAGAATGTTTCCCTTAGTCATTCGAGGTTCTCTTTAGCTGAGAACGCTTCCCTTAGTCAGTCGGGATTCTCTTTAGCTGAGAACGTTTCCCTTGGTGAGCCAGTGACTCTCTATATCAGAGCATACTCTCCCTTCGACAGTCATGGATCCTTTCTAGCCGAGAATGTTTCCTTTTGACAATCAAGGACGGTTCCTTAGACAGTCAGGGACTCTCCCTTAGACATTCAGTAACCCTCTATGATATTAGTCACGACTTTGGTCCTATGTATTGGTTCAGTTTATGACGTTATGTATCGGTTGATCATATTTCATTAAATTTCCCTTATAATGTTGTTACATTAAAATGCATATGTATATCTCATATAAGGTTGTTGCATCTCCTTTTAGTTATATTATCATTAAAGTGTTTGGTCTATTTCCTTCTTGTACACTTGCATGTTTTAGTTTATTTACATTTCCCGCATACTCAGTACATTCCAAGTACTGACCGCACGCCTTTATGTGCTATATCATTTCATGATATAGATTCAGGTCTTCGGACTCAGCCTCATGGCTAGATACTCTTGGTATTCTCTTAGCAGCTAGTGGTGAGTCCTCATATCCGGAGGACGTGATTTATGTTTTATTTGATTTCCTTGTGTTTTTATTTTCAGACATTAGGAGTTAGCTGGGGGTTTGTCCCAACAACTTATCAGTTTCGTAGAAGGCTTCCAGATTTGTCTAGACTTATGTAGTGTTGTATCTAAGTATTGTTAAATGTTTTTATCATGATTTCTACTAGATTCTTTCTATTAGCTTTCGCTTATTCATATTGTTGGTTATTTCTATTGTTAAGTGTTATGCAATGATCATCCATGGATCTACTTGGAGCCTTTTGGGGTTCCTTGTCCCGTGTTACGGCTAGGGTGTGAACTCAGGTTGTGACAAACTTGGTATCAGAGCAAAGGTGTAGAGGGTCCTAGGGTGTCTGAAAGCTACGTTATGTAGAGTCTTCTTCATGTGTGTGAAGCGCGCCACACTTATGACAAAGAGGCTACGAGATGTTTTAAGAATGTTCCCTTTTCTTCATGATTCTTATCGTGCGTAGAGTGTGAAGCTCTAAACAGTTCCTTCCATGACTCGTGCTTTACGCACTCGCAGATAATGCCTCCCAAATGAGCAAATGGAAGAAGACATGTCAATGGTCTCCAGTACGTACCACCAGCCCAGGCGAACCCAATGGATGATCATGTCACTCATGCCAAGTTCTGAGCAGCCTTTCACATGTTGGCGTAGGGCCTGAAAGCCCTGATTAACAAGAAGGCGATGGCTCGTGTTCCCTAGAATGGGAATGTAGCAGCAACAAGGATACGAGATTTTCTCCAGATGAACCCACCCGAATTCTCAAGGTCAAAGGTGGAGGAGGACCCGTATGAGTTCTAGGAAGAAATTTAGAAGATTACCCACATCATGGGAGTGACAGGGATTTAGAGTGCGGATTTAGCCTCCTACCAGCTAAAAGGAGTTGCTTATATATGGTTTTGTCAGTGGAGGGACAATCGATGGATTAGAGCAGGACCCGTAGGTTGGGATGAATTTGAGACAGCATTCCCGGATAGGTTTTTCCCTAGAGAGTTGAGAGAAGCTAAGGAGGCAGAGTTCATCAACCTGAAATAGAATGGAATGACTGTACAGGAGTATGCATTGGAATTTACTCGGTTATCCATGTATGCACCGAAGATAGTAGCCGACCAGCGGGCTCTAGTGAGCAGGCTCATGAACGGAGTGTCAGATTCCATGGTAAAAGAGGCAGGACTGCCATGTTACATAGAGATTTAGACTTTCCACACTTGGTGATATTCACTCAACAGATGGAAGCAGAATAGGTGAAAGAAAAAGAGAGAGGGGCTAAGAGTGCTAGGACTGGAGATTTAGAATTCTCCCAGCAGAAGTCGAGTGGCGGATATCGTTCACAGTACCATCAGAAATCATCGACCCCAACACCTTCGATAGCCAGTGTTCTGTACAAACCCAGAGTGAGGGAGATTACGTACCCATTGTGCATGAACTGTGGGAAGCACCATTTTGGAGTATGCATGGCTTGCTCAGATGTTTTTTTTGGTGCGGCAAGGTAGGTCATAAGCACCGATATATGCAGCGACTAAGCGAGGCGAGAGTAGATTCTCAGCCACCTCTTCAGTAGCTCCGATAGCCCGTCCATTTCATCAGTGTGCATCCTCTATCCTAGGTGGAAGGCACCGTAAAAACCGCCCCTATTCCGTAACAGCACACCAGGATAAGGGAAAGTCACCGATAGTGGCCACAAGTATGTTATGCATCTTGTGTTACCCATTATATGTTGCAAACCCTAGTATTGGATAAGAGGCTCTGTAGTGATTGTTGGAATGACGGTGTCGATGTATGATGTGAATAGCTGTTAGTGTAAGGATGGCGGTGGAGGTTAGAAGTGAAAGAGAAACTAGGAGTTAGTAAATTACCCTGACCTAAAGAAAGATTTGGGGAGCCTTAGAATGATGGCTTTAAGCTAAGGGGGAGATGGTGAATATGTGATGTGCTTTCTCTACGAATCCTTTAGGCTAATCTGCATGTTATGAATTAATTATGTGTGTTAATTCATGTTTGCCAGTGTGATCAGCTCTAACTCGATCTTTAGGAGTTTCTTAGTAGCTCAGTAGAATCAGATTATCTCATGTATGTGCTCAGTTTTAGATGTCATGAATGACTTATGCTCATGAATTCCTTACCCTCAGTTAGATTAGATATCATGAACTCTAGCTTAGTATCAAGAAGCATTTTGAGAACGAAGGTTCAGTCCGTATCGGTTAAATGCAGATAAAGGGAAAAAATCTTTTTCAGTGTTCTATCTAGCTCTATGTTAGTAGCATGTCCATTGGTTTCTCTTGTGTCATGGTATGCATGCTCAATGTTGATATCCAGTTTTGGTGTGTAAGGTTAGACCGAAGTCAGATACCCCATTGGTGTTAGCTATGATTCATTGATTTTGGGATTTCAGTTTCATCTCTATCTTTTTAGTATGTTCAGCCAAAATTCAAGGACAAATGTTCCAAAGGAGGAGATATTGTAACACCCCAAAAGTTCCCGAGATTTAAAAACCTGGAGTTGAAAGGAGCTCAAAAGTAAATGTACAAAGTGACCTCAGAACGACTCTTCCAATGAGTCGTTAGTCCGTCTAACAGGTTGTGGAAACAGTCGTTAGATGGGAAAAAGGGTTCCTAGTCAATGGCAATGGATACTTGTAATGGGTCATTAGAGCTAGTAACGACCCATAGTGTCAATCGTGGGAAGGCTATTAAAGCATGGATCAGTGGGGGTGATGGAAGGATATGATGATTCGTTAGGTGTGGCAATGACTCATCACGTCAATCGTTAGATGGGAGGAGCTGAAGCCGTGAGGTTGTTCCAGTGTACTTGACAAGTGGGTTCAAGGAGTCGTTAGAGCAGTTAACTACTCGTTACGTTGGTAGTGGGATGAAGGAGATGAAACTGTGCAAGCTCAGTGCACCTAATGGAAGGTCACCACATGTCGTGGTGAGGACCACCGACTCGTGGTGAGGGTCGTGGTGCCAGGTAGATGAATTTTTCATATTTTCTTAGGGGTAATTTGGTAAAATCCTATGCTCCCAGTTTTTAAGTGGCATCATTTTAAGCTTTTTAGGGGACGTTTTTAAGGGTTTTTCTAAGCTTAATCTCTCATTCTCTCAAAATAATCTCTCAAACCCTTCTTCCTCCTCTCCTCTCAAGATTCAAGGATTTCTCCAAGGTGTTAATCAAAGCTTCAAGGGATATTTCGAGCAGGGTTTCTTCTACCAGGTAATTGGGTCATTAAACAAGGATAATCTTCCATCCTTGTGCCCCAAAGTTTTTTTTAATCAAAAGCCCAATTTCAACTAATCTAGAAAAGCATGCTCTAGGGTTTGTGTGATGGGTAACTTTTTCTGCATTTTCTTAAATGCTAGAATCTACCGTGATTATGAATTAATTAGGAATATAAATTAATAGGTGGTCATGCATTGTGGATTAGATGATGAAAACGCATGAGTATAGAATGTTCTTCATAAGTTGGCTCGAACATTGAATGGGATTTTATTATTGTTCACTTGATTATTGTACTAACTCGTGTCCATGTTTAAAATATGTGAATATCGTATGGTTATCCCTAATAACCCGATTATGCCATTGATGTTGAGATGACTTTAGAGTTTATAGGCTTGAACAATTGAAAGTACATTATGTAGTATCACTATGCTTTCGATGGAATTGGTTGGGTATGAGGTGAATCTATGATAATAGACTAATTATAGCCTCTTTCTCATGAATTGGAGTAAATTATGAAATGGGTCTTATGAAATGAAAACATATGCTTTACACATGGTTTTCTTGTAAATGATGAGGTATGAGTTAAATGTATGGGTTGTCCGTAAATTTAAATAAATAAAGAATTGTATATATGATAAAGTATGAATTGAACCTATGGACCATGCATGACCCTATGCTACATGTTGAATGAGATGAATTCGGAATTTGAATGTCGTAGAGTATAATGCATAATGTGAATCTATGACATGCTCGTTAGTGCCAGATATTTGAGAAAATATTGATTTGACTCCGTGGCAATGTGAATTATGATGATAAAGCATGAGAATGATATTCTAGACTATTGGGCTTGTGTATAATTGAAGGTAGCCCTAATCCTATCGAAACGAATGTTATATGACGAAATAATTGAATGTTTCTAATCTATGATTAGCTATTGAAATTTAGATTAGCCTTAGCCAGTCGGGATTCTCTTTAGCTTAGAATGCTTCCTTTAGTCTGTTGGGATTCTCCTGTGAATGTTTCCCTTAGTCAGCCGGGATTCTCTTTATCTTAGAATGCTTTCCTAAGTAAGTCGGGATTCTCTTTAGCTGAGAATGTTTCCCTTAGACAGTCGGGATTCTTTTTAGATGAGAACGCTTCCCTTAGTCAGTCGGGATTCTCTTTAATTCAGAATGCTTCCCTTAGTCAGTCGGGATTCTCTTTAGTTAAGAACGTTTCCCTTGGTCGGCCAGTGATTCTCCATAACAGAGCATACACTCCCTTCGACAGTTAGGGACCCTCTCTTGCCAAGAATGTTTCTCTTTGACATTCAGGGACGCTCCCTTAGACAGTTAAGGACTCTCCCTTAGACAGTCAGGGACCTTTTGTGATATCAGTCACGACTTCGGTCCTCTGTATTGGTTATGTTTATGACCTTGTGTATCGGTTTATTATATTTCAGTAAATGCCCTTATAAAGTTGATGCATTTAAATGCGTATGTATATCTAATATAAGGTTGTTGCATCTGCTTTCAGTTATATTATCATTAAAGTGTTTGGTCTATTTCCTTTTTGTCCACTTGAATGTTATAGTTTATTTACGTTTCCTGCATACTCAATACATTCCAAGTACTGACCGCACGCCTTTATGTGCTATATTGTTTCATGATATAGATTAAGGTCTCAAGACTCATCCTCGTGGTTAGATACGCTTCATCCTCTCTCAGTGGCTAGTGGTCAGTCCTCATCTTCCGAGGACGTGATTTATGTTTTACTTTTTTTTCCTTATGTTTCAGTTTTTAGACTTTAGGAGTTAGCTGGGGGTTTGTTCCAACAACTCATAAGTTTAGTAAAAGGCTTTCAGCCTTCTCTAAACATACACAGCGTTGTATCTAAGTTGTTAAAAGTTGTTCTCATGGTTTCTATTAGATTCTTGCTATTAGCTTCTGCTTATTCATGTTGTTGGTTGTTTCTATTGTTAAATGTTATGCTATGATCATGCCATGGGTCGACTTGGAGCCATTCGGGGATCCTTGTCTCGTGTTATAGTTAAGGTGTGAACTTGGATCGTGACACCAGTATGCCTCCTACCACACCTGTCACAAACTAGAATACTAGGCTCTATGGATCTTCTCCCCTGACCTCGAGTGGTTGACGCTCTTCCCCTCTGATTGCGCATAAATTAGAATGGCACACTTGCTGCTGACGGCGCTGGGCCTGATGATCTCTTGGGGGACTACTGGCAGTGCCCACCACCAGGTCTCTGTTGGGAGAATCCAAAGCAATCAGTCCTGGACCTCTTGACCTCTCTCTCCCGCTCACTCACCTGGACCGCCTCTATCTGCTGGGCATACCGAACTATCCATGAGAAGTCAATGTCCTAATGAAGCATCGCATACCAATAATCTTTGACCAAATAGTCTACTATCCCATGCACGAACCAACTCACTCGAGCCCTCTGATCTGCCATCATCTCATGTGCATATTTGGATAAGCGGGTGAAATCTAAAGCATACTCCTGTACCATCATGTCGTTCTACCTCAAGATCATAAATTCAGCTGCTTTGATCTCCGTCATCTCTCAGGGAAAGAACCGATCCATAAACGCAGTGTGGAACTCATCCCAACCAATGGGACCTGCTCTAACTACTCTACATTCTTCCACTGTCTAAACAAGATATGTGCAACCCCTTTCAACTGATAAAAGGCTAAGGCTGCGCATTACTCCCCTGTCACCCCTATTATCTGGGTGATTTTTTGAGTATCATCAAAAAACTCGTGTGGATCATTGTCCACCTTTGATCCATGTAACTCCGGAGGGCTCATCCTAAGAAAGTTCTTGACTCTGGACGCTACTGCATTCCCATTTTAGGGAACATATGCTACTGCCTATTGTTTGACTTGGGTGGTCAATGCCTGTGCCAATATCTGGATGGCTACCCTAAACTCAGCATGGGCAATCTGCTCGGGCACATTATCCTCGGGGCTGGTGGGGCCTGCTGGTGCCCATCTGTGTTGCCATTCTCATGGCCATTCCCATTAGCGTTTCTTCTTCCATTAACTCGGTGAGAAGGCATGATTCTGCAAATGTATATAGAACAAGTTAGAAGGATAGAGAGATATTTCATCACGCAACATAGATCATGAAAGAAGGGAAATTTTCCTAAAACATTACATAGCCACTTTGTCACAAGTGTGGCATGCTTCACACCCATGAAAACGACTCTACTTAATGCATATTTCGGACAGCTTAGGACACTTCAAAACCTAAGGCTCTGATACAATGTTTGTCACGACCCAAACATAGGCCCAGATCGAGACACAGGACATAGAACTCTAGGAGGCTCCAAGTCGACCCATGGCATGAACATGACATCTAAAGCTTAACATAATAAATGTATAAATCTAACATGTGAAATAGCAGAAGTCTAAGAATATAATAACATCTAAACATCTAAATACATAACACAATTCTGAAGCTGAATACATACTATGTCTGATAAGATTGTACATACTTATTTCGCCCAAATTACACCTCGCAATTGAGATATAAAGCGGTCGATATCAAATATAGAACCCAACGAAGGTTGACGTCCATCCCACAGGGAATATGTAAAGAACTTGAGCAAATGTGAATGTCTATTACTATCGAATTACTTATTTCCTAATGGGGAAAGAAATAACATAATAAACAAAAGTAAAAACTACTCGATGTTTAGATCAATGTTGGTTTGTATTCAATTAACGGGTTGACTAGGATTGTGTTCCCCAAGACTTCATAACCACAAGGATTTTACACTAGTGATCTATTCTAGTGTTTAACATATAATATTGGTAAGTTAGGTTGACCTAATTGGTTGGTCCCCTATCTAGATGATTATCACCACGCAACTTGGTCCATATACGGGTGTATTCTTAATTAACCCTTACCTATAATATCAGATTAGCTATCCCCGGACAAGTTCAAGCTATTAGATGATGATTAATAGCCTCAAATAGTCGTTGTTAATCCCTTTTCCCATTCACTACCTCCTTGGACCGGTAAGTAAGAATAAGGCAAGCCCTAACGTTTTCAATTGTCAAGAACCAATTAAAACCTAAGGGACAAACAATACAAGCATTAAACCCCATTCAAGAATCACTAAGTGTTTAACCTATGTGTGTTAATTCATCTTGGTTCCCATAACCCTAGTTATGGGTTTAGTTACTCATGTTTGAATGATCACAATCACAAAATATTGAATTAATCATAATTGCAACTTACAAATTATCGTAGAAGAAAACCAAGTAATTGAATAAAATTCCAAATTTGATGAATAAATTCAAATGTAACCTTGGCTCTGAGCACTCCTAGCTCCACATACCATTTTGCCAATTCAGACGCCTGTAACTGTGCAAGGGGCTCATCCATTCTTCTTTCAAAAGCATCCAACCGACCAAGCACAAAACTGGACAATGCCTCCAACTCTTTCGTCACCCAAAGCTTTACCTGCTATAACAGAACATTAACTTGTAGAGCCGTGTGCGCCTGTTGCTTTTTGGCCTTAGCTAGTGCCTAGCCATATCAACCAAAAACTCCTCAGAAATCATAACCAGGCCGGCTGTAGTGGCTCGTGGAGGAGAAACTGGTGGTCTAGGTGTTGTTGCGGTGGATGATGATCAGGAACATCAGCAGGTGCAGAGGTGTCCGCTGCATCTGTAGCCTCAGGCTGGCTACCCGTCTGTCTACCTTCAATAGGTTCAGCCGCCAAATCAGTGAACTGTGCAGCATCAGTCTGCCTCCCACTGCCAAATGCCTCTACCAATATGGTTGCTCTAGTGGATGCAGCTACCTAATTCCTTGCTCTCGATACCAAGTTTGTGTCATCTCGAATAAACCCGATATCTATTATATTCTGTACCACTATTCTCTAATCAACTGATTGTAACTTCGACACCTTTGACTCCTGACAGAGTCTATTAATCAGACATGGAAAGGGAATTATAGTAACATCATTGATTGCCTGCTCTCTAATCTCCTCAGCAATGTACCATGGGAAATTGATGGAATATCCCTCCATAATACTTGGTACCAATGCCGCTCTGTCAGGTGAGAGGATGTTATCATTGCTGGTTGATACCAGCCTGTGCAGCACCAGTGACCACCAAAATTTAGCCTAAAAGTTGAGTATGACATTCTTTATCAAAGACTCTGTGCCATGCAACCATTTAACCAGCGGACCTCTTGTAGCAATGATCCGAGACAACCAAGTATATTGTCTGATGTGCTCCTGACTATTCAGATATTTGGTCTTTACTTTCTTTAACTCGTATAGCCTATGGTCGAACTCGGCTGTGTTCATCGGGGCATGATAGTCTAGCCCATATAGTAACCTGGAGATCGTCCTCTCAGATATATCCACCAGAGTCTCTTGAACCATCACCTATGTCAAGGTAGGCCTCTTTTTCCAGTCTTGGCCCACTTATGCAAAACGTTGTAATGTGGCTGCGTAGGCCGCATAGAACTCTCTAACTAAGCATGGGTTATAGCTTCCTGATGGCTCGGTCAACCACCCAAACCTGTACTTGTCGAACACAACTTGTAGCTCTAGAAGGTCTTTCAGCCCCATAGTGACCAACCTCGTCTCCTCATATACGCTCCTCTTTGGATCTCCTTTAACATTAGGAGCAATATCTTTCTTATATATGGCCCTCATACCATGAACACACCATCTCCGCACGTTCCTTGGTTGCTCATTTTTGTGTTCAAATTTTTAGTCTATTCATCATCTGAGTCCCCTCACTAAGCATCTGACTCTTCAACTAACTCTATGTTTTGCCCAGCTGTAGGGGCCTCGAGAGCAAGTGCAGCTGTAGCTTGGCATTAACATTAGTGCGGCTGGGAGGATCCCTCGCCAGTGGGGTAGGAACATCGACCACGGCTGTCGGATTTGAAGTTTGTTGAGCCCTAGACCTAGTTGATATCCTCACTAACTGATCCTCTGATACGTCATATTCTTCCTCCGAGCTACTTGATTCTTCGGAGGAGGATAGCTCATCACGAAGTCTATGGCATGAAAGTTGATTGCGCTTAGGTACTTGTGTCTGTAGCTGACCTTTCCTTGGTGTACCTCTCAGAGCCATTATACCTATGGAAACATTGTTAGTATATCAGATGAGATGACACATAAACATTTTTAAACTGCTGCTCAGTGGACCTGACGAGTGACTAAACGAGTCGTTGCCACTAGCAATGACTTGTGAGGTCCCTTATTGACACAAACTATTCTTTCTTCATGTTGGGCTAGTGTACTTAATGACTGGTCCCAACGAGTCATTACCAAAGGCAATGAATCGTTAGGTACACAGTTCTCTAGATGTAATTTTCTACTCAGGACGATCTACACAATGAGTAGTTTAGAGATCTAACGACTCATGATGTAGCTCGTGCTCAAGAGTTTCAGTTTACCCATCCTTCATTCATCTTCATCTTCTAGCTATAGTTTTAATTCCACAAACACAGAATCATCAAATTCTCAAATCAACACATGTAAGTTAAAACACTATGCAAGTGTTCAATCTATCTAGGGTTTCGAAAAAAAATTTGTTCAATGGCTTACACCTAAATTTTCCGTCAAATTCACGAGATCAGGTCAAATGCAAAATCATTATATGCGAAAACTAATGGAGAATAGAAATCTCGAGCGATCACTCACAGTAATTTCGAGTTAGAGCAGGACAAGTAGAACTTTTGCCGTTTGTGACACCGTGGTGGGTGCGGTCGCGTGTGTGGGAGGATGTTGTGAGTGCAATGCGAGGATTTTTTGATGAGGTTGAGATATGAAGAACAGGGAATTTTTGAAGTTGTAATGTTTCTTGGTTCAAACTCAAGTGGGAATTTGAAGAGTAAACAAAATCGGGTTTATATAATTTAAATTAAATTTTACCCTAATTATAGAATGGGTCGGGTCGAATTATAGTTACCTAAAACACATGACGACCCATGTAACGATTTTGTGTTATGACTGGAGTTCAACAAAACTACTTGGTACCTAACGAGTCAAGCAACGACTCGTGGTGTCACCCAATGAGTCATGGTCCTTGCACTATTGTAGCTACATGACAGGTCACTTAACGACTCGTTTAGTCTCCCAACGATTCGTCGAGTGAGTCGTTATCATCCTTCTCCATTTGATTGTGCCTTTTGTCCAGTGTCCATGACGTAGGTCCTCACGATTTGTTTCTTGAAGAGATGAATCGTTAAGCCAACCGTTACTCCCCTGTTTTCTTCGATTTTCTTCACGATTGGACTGAACGAGTCGTCAGGTCAAACAACGACTCATTCTGTGACATTTTGCACCAGAACTGAAGTTTCATATTTGATTCAAAATTTAAATTTTCCATCTTAATCACCTGCACCCATTAACAAACATAAACACTATATTTTTCATACATTTACAACTTGGGTTGCCTCCCAAAAAGTTCTTGATTTAACGTCGTGGAACGACGTGGGTGTTTTGACTACTCAAACTTTACCAAAACACCTCCATGGATTGCCTCCCAGGCAGCGTCTAATTTAATGTCGCGGCACGACACAAATCTCTTAACTACTTATAATTCGTCAAGTAATTCGTATCCGTCCTCCAGTGCTGAGACCCTGCTGAATTCCCTTGGTTGTTTCATGGTCCGACAAATGTTGAAGGTGACCTCTTCTTTGTTCAATCTAAAATTTAACTAGCCTGTCTCCACATCTACTAGCGCCCTACTGGTTGCAAGGAATAGTCTCCTCAAAATGATGGGGACCTCGGAATCGGCTTCGCAGTCCAAAATCACAAAGTCTGTTGGGAATATAAATTTGTCCACCTTGACAAACACATCAAAAAGGATCCGCACCGGCTATTTAACAGTTCTGTTAGCCATCAGTAGACGCATAGCGGTTGGTTTGGGGGCACCCAATTCCAATCTGTTAAACACTGCTAGCGGCATCAAATTATGCTAGCTCCCAGGTCGCAAAGCACCCTTGCAAACTTGACATCCCCAATGGTCCAAGGTATAGTAAAAGCACCTGGGTCTTCCTTGTTTTGAGCTAGGACCCGTGTAGTTATGGCACCACAGCGGTGCAGGTTATCAGTAGATTTAAAACTTACAAACCTTTTTCTGGTGATGAGGTCCTTCATGAATTTGGCATATCAAGGCATCTGCTCAAGTGCCTCAACTAATGGGATGTTCACCGACAACTGCTTAAGCATAGAGATAAATTTGTGATAATTCCCATCTTCGTCTTTCCTCTTCAAATTTTGTGGATAAGAAGGACGAGGTGTAGGGATCGATGTAAGTTTTTGTTGTGCCTCCTTCTCCTTCTCATGGGCAGCTGATGTGCCGTAATTTTACGGCACTTTCGACACCTAAAACAAAGAAACTATGCACATTCTGGGTGTCTTCATATAGGTATGATGTGTTTTGTGTTTAATGTTGCAGGAAAACAGGTTTGAAAGTGAACTGGGAAAATTAATGCTTAAAACAACTGAACAGGTGACTGCCAGACACTTCACGAGTCATTGGCACTTAGCACGACTCATTGCTGAAGTCATGGGCAAAGGTTGAATTTTGAAGATGCAGAAACAGTGTACCTGACAGGTTGTAGGAACGACTCGTTACATCTGGTAACGATTCATGAAGTCAGTCGTGAAGACTGGGAGAGGAATTAGTGAAGAAGTAGCCAGTGAAGTTGATGGAAGACATAATGAGGAGTTAGGTTACTAAATGACTCGTTGGCGGATCACTGGAACCAATCGTGAGATACACTAGAAAGTTGAAGGAGTTAGACCACGAGGGGCCTAACGACTCATGCCCACGCACAACGAGTCGTTAGGTGACCTGTTTCCACAACTAGGTTCGATGCTGAGGATGATTAATTTTAGCAAGGCACGACTCATCAAAAGTCCTAATGAATAGTCGCCAAGAGCATGATCATTGACGACCTGGTTTCTAGTTTTAGTTAGGAAAAGCTTTTCTTGGAACTATAAATACACTGTTTAGGTTTATTTTCGATAGACAGTTTATTATTACTATTTTTCACATAGATTTTGGGTGTTGTATGATTATTCTTGGTTCAAGAAAAAAAGTTTGCAATTTTGTTCTTGAATTTAGGATCAAAAGCAATATTAGAACTTATTCATCAAGTTTGGAGTTTTATTCAATTACTTGATTTTCTTCTACGATAATTTGTAAGTTGCAATTATGATTTATTCAATATTTTATGATTGCGATCATTCAAACATGAGTAGCTAAACCCATAATTAGGGTTGCGGGAACCAAGTTGAATTAACACACATAGTTTAAACACTTAGTGATTCTTGAACTGAGTTTAATGCATGTATTGTTTTTCCCTTAACTTTAATTGATTCTTGACTGTTGCAAACGTCAAGACTTGCCTTATTCTTACTTACCAGACCAAGGAGTTAGTGAATGGAAAAAGAGATTAATAATGGAGATTTGAGGCTATCAACCCTTATCTAATAGCTTGAACTTGTCCGGGGATAGCTAATTCAATATTAAGGGTAAGGGTTAATTAAGTGTATACCCGTATACAGACCAAGTTGCGTGGTGATAATCATCTAGATAGGGGATCAACCATTTAGGTGAACCTAACTTATTGATAATACATGTTAAACACCGAAATAGATAACTAGTGTACAAGCCTTGTGGTTATGAAGTCTTGGGGATCACAATCCTAGTCAAGTCGTTAATTGAATACAAACTGAATTTGACTTAAGCATTTAGTAGTTTTTACTCATATTTAGTAGTCGATTTCTTTCCCCTTAGGAAATAAGTAACCCGATAGTAACGTCTATTCACATTAAGTTAAGTTCTTTCCATATTCCCTATAGGATCGACCCCAACCTCTAGTTGGATTCTATATTTGACATCGATAGCTTTATATCTCAATTGCGAGGTGTAACTTGGGCGACATAAAATTTTGGCGTCGTTTCGGGGAATATGGCTAAGGCTTTTGTTAATTGTGTTTGCTTTACTATTGGTTCTTATTTCTTTTTTATTTTTCTTTTGTTGTTTTGCTTGTTTAATAGGTCTTAGATTTGTGCATGCCCAGTACTAGGAGCCAAGGAAATCCGTTGGTTCCAATTGATCACGAACTTGAGCAGACATTAAGAAACCTGAGAAGAATGGCCAACATCCAAGAGCTGGAAAACCGTGGACCAAGCCACAGTGAGAATGTTGGCTGAGGAGCAAGCTTTGGCCAGAGATCGTGAGTTAGCTAGAGCTCCTGAAGAGCAACGTCTAGCAGCAGAAGCAGCGCGAGCTAGAAGACATAGAGGTCCAGAACAGTAGAGACACCGGTATTTCGATGATGAAGATGATGCCGATATAGAAGAAGTCGATGCCAGCTATAGTCCCTCCTCCCTTGCCTGTTGGGGAAAAGTTTGATATTACCAGTGCAATGATCCAACTTCTCAACATGAAGGGAATATTTGCGGGTCATGAATCTAATGATGCCCATTCTCACTTGACAAATTTTGTGGGTAGATGTAAGGCATACAAACAACCGGGAGTGAGCCAGAACACAATCGGACTGAGGTTATTTCCCTTCTCACTAGGGAGTGAGGCAACAATATGGTTGGCTGAGCTGCCGAATGATTCCATCACTATTTGGGGGGAACTTAAGAGAGCTTTTCTTGAAAGGTTCTTCCCACCTTCAAAAGCATTTCGGTTGAAAGATGAAATATATAACTTCAGACAACTAAATTCAGAGGCACATCATGAGACTTGGCTGCGTTTCAACAGGAAGCTCAAAAGGGTGCCAAATCACAGGATTCTAGATGATACATTGTTGGAGATCTTCTATAGGTCTCTGAATGCTAACACCAAGGTGGTGTCTGACATCATATTTGGCAGAACCTTTATGAGCCACACTTATGCAGAGGCCGCTGAGCTACTTGATAGGATCACCAAACGCAACCGCGCTTGGCAGACTAGAGAGTCGGAGATTCTGGCTGGTTCTAATGCGGGTGGTATGTCTGCAGAACATAGGAGAAAAGATGACAAGCGTGATCAAGATATTGTAGAGATAAGAACCACCATGGGGTTGTATGCCAAGCACTTGATGGGAGTCGAAGCGGAGAAAGTAAATGTTGTGGGTTCTCAGGGCAAGGCCCCGAGAAATGATGGATGTGAATCTGAGTATGAGGAAGAAGCTAATTATTTAAATGATCAAAGGGCGGGTTTTTGGACCAAGACCCAAGGGTTTAACCAATACTCTTAGAGTCAAGGTCAAGGGAACCAAGGTTGAAACTTTTAAAAGGATAATAATTACAACCGAGGCCAATACAAAGATAATGGAGATTGGAAGAAGCGTGAGGAGTTCAAAAATGATAGAAGCGGTCTGTATGTTCCTCCAAGAAACCGTGAGCCAGAGTCCAGTGGTTCAAGGGTTGAAGACATGATGTCCAAAGTACTCAAGCAGATGGAGACAACAGATGGCCACTTTAAGGAGCTCTGCGCTAATATTTCTGGTTCAAATCAAAAGACGGAGTTACATGTCGTCGATATTAGGCACATTGAGCAGCAGATGTGTGACATGTCTGTTGCAAAGAATCAGAGGCAGAAAGGCACACTTCCCAACAACACAGTGAAAAGTCCGAAAAATGACATTCATTGCCTGGCGGTCACTACTAGGAGGGGAAGGCAACAGTTTATCCTCCGAGGCCAGTTGTAATTAAGGAGTCAGAAAAGCCCGTCTCAATGAATGATAACAGTGTAGCATATTTCAAAAACCCAACTTTGGTTGGAGATTCAGATGTGAAAACTTCTCCAAGTAATGCAAAAGAGCGAGGAGCTGCCCATGAGAAGGAGAATAAGGCACAACAAAACTTACATCGATCCCTAGACCTCCTCCTCCTTATCCATTGCGTTTGAAGAAGAAAGCCAAAGATGGGAAGTATCACAAATTTATCTCTATGTTTAAGTAGTTGTCGGTGAAAATCCCACTAGTTGAGGCATGTTACACCCCAAATTTTTTTTTTGATGATTCTTTGATGGTTATATGTCATATTAAGGAAATTATGGGTTGTATGTTGTCCGTAGTTGAGGAGGGAAACATGTGCAAAGGGAAAAGTGAAGAGTATGTGAAGTTTGTAAATTAGGGTAAATTTTAAATGATCATATCTCCAAACATATAATGATGCATAAGTCCCATAACTTATCAAATGAAAGGTATTTGAGTCTAGTTTACATTGAAAGAAACCACTCATCAATCGAAGTTCGGACTAAAAAGTTATGCTTGTTTGAAGACAACACTATCGACTGGGAAAGCGCCCAGGCGCGAGGGCGCCGAGACAGGCGAGCGCGCGCACGAGGGCATGTCGCGCGGGCGCCGCCCATACCTTGGCCAGCCCTCCTATATGAAGTAAAATTGAGATAGAAAGCTCATTTCTACTCCGTTTTAGTTGATTTTTTTCAGAATTCAGAGAATTCAAAGCCCTATCACATGATGAAAAGATATCCCAAGTAAGAAACTTCACTCTTATCTCTTTTGGGCTTGGAAAAGAGAACCTTGGAAGAAATTCATGGCTTGTTGTTGTCGTATGGTTGATTGTGGTATTGCTGCTTTTTTAGATGATTCTAGGTAGAGGAAGAGTGAGAGTTTACTCCTACTTTAGCTAATAACATCTCCAAGAAAGGGTAAGTAATTCCGTTTTTGATTTCTTTAAGTTTATGAGGTTATAACTTGGAGAATGTTGTAGTATTGTGTTGTTATTTCTTTGTGAGTTTTTATGGCATGTTGCTGCCGAATTTTTCCAGAGCTTTGGTGTAGTGAAGTTGCTGCTTGTGGTGTTTGTAAATTGGACTTGGAAGGAACCTTAAGGAGTAAGCTTGAAAGGAAGATTTTCGACAAAAGTAGAGTCGGCGTGCCAAGGTATGTAAAGGCATCCCTTTCCTTATTATTCAAAAATGAAACTAAGTTATTGAAAGGATCAATATTCCTATCTTTTTAAAATAATATTGAGGCGTGTATGACCCTGTCCAAAAGGTTGGAAATTCTTGGCATAAATCTTGAATCGCTAAGAATGGTTGAAGTGAATAAATGTGAAGCGAAAGGCGTAATTTTTATACGATTGTTGCCGTAGTTCTAAATCGAGTCTGAAGTCCCCTTAACATGGGAACCGTGAGCTGGTCCTTTACAGTATACTGTATATGTGATGTTGAATATATGTTAAGATATGGTTACTTAGTGAAATTGGTAGGAAATGCTAAGACGACGACATGTAATTGCACTTAAGCTAAGAAGATAACACTAAGCCGATTGAGGGAAAACGAGCTTACTGAAATGATGTTCTAGTAATATTGTTAATCCCTCCTATATTTTTATGTTTTAAAGTTCTTAAGTTAAAAAGTATATTTTATTTTTTTTCCTCTTTAAAGCTAAGCAAGCGGCACGTAGCGAATAAGCTAAGTTGATACATGTTAACAGGGAAAGCGTGGCTAAGTTGTTAATATTTTTGTGACATTATAAAAAGGGAATATAATAGTAAATGTTAGCCCTTTTAAGGTAATATGTGAGTAATATGCACTCTGCCCGTAATTGCTTTCTAGAACCTCTGAACAACTTTAAAATATAAGAAAGACGAGGTTTAACAGATAAAGTTGTCAATTAGGCCAAGAGGTAAGTGCGTATAAGGATTGATGGAATAGTGAACACGAGGGTAAGGACTTGAGTGTAGAGTGAATTATTTTTGGCAAATAAGTTAATATGAATAAGGAAAGTATAGCTAATATTGTTAAATTAGACGATACGAGTAACGATTTTGAACGAGGTAGACAAACAACTAGGAAGATTATCCCTGTTCTAAAGACATTTAGCAAAAGAGTTATAATGTAAGTTGTTTATGTTCAATATTTGTTACGTTGATAAATAACCACTAAAGTGTTAACCTTCTATGAAATAATTAGAGTTGAGCGTCTGCAAAATAGTAACTTAAGTTGAGAAGCTCTTTTCTATACCCCTAAACGATTATGTTAAGTTATCTAATCTAAGTGTTGAAATTTTCTACCATGTCTGAAAAGGGTAATCCTAGGATCTTCTAAGTCACTTATGATTATGTAAGCTTTCTTGAGCTCCGCAGATAATGGCAAAGTTATGTAAGTCAATCCAGCATCACCTAACTTACGGCTATATATCTTTATTTTCTAATAAAGCATCACTTAGAGAGTTACTCACGAGTTTCTAAGTTATAGAGCTCCAAGTCTCAGATCCTTAAGTTATGTCTTTACGTCCCTAATTTATGTTGAAACATGCTAGCTGATCTAAGAAGATTTTGAGAGATCATATTTTGATAATTATGCTAATGTCTCGGTCAAGTATCTGATGTTGCATACAAGTCTAAGAAGTCTTAATGTATATGATTTTCATTTTATAACATACAATTGAATTATTTCTGTTATATTCAAGTCATGCATCTTTACATTAAGCTCTTGTTGAGTTATCAGTTGAATTTCCTAAATTCAAAGGAGAGATTCTCCCATGTATCAACGTTCCTAATGTCTAAGTATAGGTCCAGGCTATGATAATGATCAGTTAAGCTCAGAACATTGAATACCAGGAAGTCTCCTGGAGGTCACCGAGTTAACTAAATACGAGTTATACATTATATAGAAGTCTCATACGTTGTATGTTTGTAGTTCAGTTCTCAGATCTATGTATATGACAAATTACTCCAAGTTCCTAATTATAATTTCCATGTTTTCCTGCAAATAAGTCAAATGAATTAAGTACTATATTTTCTTATCTACATGATAAATTTGGCAATGAAATTCTAATGTATAGTTGTCGATATAGGTAAAGGAACCACCTGGTAGGAAGTATATATTTGAAGTTCCCAGATGTTAAAGAATTATGTAGAAATGAGCTCTATGTGTTTCTATCCAAGTACTATGTTAAATTGGAAGGATTTTTTTGTACGACATTGTTTGTAAGCCTACGAAAGTTCTTATGTTGTCTAAACCTCTTTAAGATCCTTCAAGTAACTGAGTCGACATGTTCATTTATAATTTGACAGCTTTATGTGATATATATGCATATTTTCTAGCTTTACATGATATGGGTGTTCACTTGCATTTATGGGTTACGAAAGAGGCCTATCCGGCCACATATTTAAAATTTGTCATTTATATGCCATAGGTGTTAAATTGACTCAATATAAATCATATCGGCTCTATTTATGATTATTATTATGCCATAGGTGCAATTGACTCAATATAAATCATATCGGCTCTATTTATGATTATTGAGAATTATTTTTATTTTACCCATGTGGTACACGGCTAGAGATATTTTTATTTTTACTCCCTGCATGGTACATCGGTTAGAGATATTTATTTTATCCGATGTGGTACATCCGCTGGAGATATTTTTATTTTACCTCGGTGTGGTACACATCGGTTGAGATATTTTTATTTTTCACCCGCCGTGGTACATCTACCGGAGATATTTTTATTTTACCCCTGGGTATACATCACTCGAGATATTTTATTTTTTCCCGCATGGCACCGACCGGATGAATTTTACATATGGATTTATAGTTGGTTGGTTGTTGGCATTATAGTAATAGTTTCTTTATTGTGCATTTCTTTATTGTATTTTAATCTTATTATAGAGTTATTATCGTAGTTCCGTATTCCAAGTTGTTCCTATTCCTTATTCCCGTTCAAGAATCTTTAGTTCACTTATGTTTAGTAAGTTGTTATCAATTACAAAGCTGCAGAGTTCCCGATTTTATCTATCCTTTATAGGTTTATGTGTTGAGTCAGTTATTACAAGATTGTTATCTCGTGGTTACAGTTTTAGCCTTACCTACCGCATTTCATTCGCATCGACGCCCTTTTTCTTGGGGACTTGTGTTCGTGCTGTGTGTAGAGGCTAGGACTGCTGGGCTGAGTGCGCTTATGATATCAACGGATGGTTGCTATGCTCTTTCTTCCTGGAGCTAGGGCGTAGTTATTTATTCTTGAGTTTTCGATGCGCTATGGGTAGTGGAGCTCGTTCCGACCATCAATCGCCTTACTCTTAGAGGCATTTCTGACTTAGTGTATAGTATTATTCATGAATTTCATCACCATTGTTGCTTGGTTTAGAAACACTAATTTCCTTGGTTGCATTTTTGATTGTTTACCCCGTATTATTGAGACCTTATGGGTCTAGTTTATTCTTTAGTGGATTGTGATAGGTGGCCTGGATGGCCTAAGTGTTATAGTTATAGATGTCATAGAGCCAGCTTCGATCAATCATAAATCGGTGCCGCCTCGCCTCCCCCGCTATGGGGCGTGACAGACTTGGCATCGAGTGAAGTTGTATCCTAGGAGTCCATAAGCTGTGTCTAGTAGACTTGCTTATAGGTATGTTTTTCACTATACTTATAATCGTAGAGGCTACAAGGCATTTAGGGGTTTTTCCACTTTGTTCATTAATAGTTGTCCTATAGAGCAATGATGTAAGGGCTATTTGAAAATAAATTCGTGCTTATGTTTTAGACTTCAACTTGAGTAAGAAAGATGGCTATGAGATTTATCAAACCGATGCTTGAAAAGGTCCTAGCCGATCTTCGTCGATCCGCCGAGAAATAGATTAGAGGCTCAAAGCGACTTTCCATTCCTCGCACCATAGTTCCTCCAAGTTCTAGTCGAATTACTATGGGAAGGGATTCACCCTCCCGTTGTTTCAAATTTGGTGTAGCTAAGAGAATGAGTTATTGATCCTTCAAGACCTATTGTACCTTCAGTATATCAAAGGGATGAGATTTGAGAAAGCATTTTATGGTAGCCCTAGGTAGTGACGCTTTCAAAATAAATAGTTAAAATTAATGGTAGGGTCTGCTAGGAATCCGACACCTGTAGTGCCCATAGGTTTTGAGCCCAAACTCTAGACTTGACAAATCAAGATTCTTACCACGGGAACTTCAATGGGTTCGATCTAATAAGGTTTTGTACCTAGAGCAGGGTAGCATGAGTATTCGCGAATATAGTCTCAGTTATAATTCTTCGGCCCAATATTTTTCGGGATAGGGTGCGAAATACGAGAGATAGAGTATTAATGATTGTATTAGTCAGACCCCATTTGGTCCGAGAGTGTTTAGGAATGTCTACCTTAACAAAAATATCTACTGCTTGGATGCTAGTATTTTCTCAAAAGACGGACAATCTAATTCACCGTCTCCCAAGTAATGACAAGGTAGTGGAACAGAGTAAGGAAGCTAGGTCGATAAGACTATTTAAGGAATCAGAGTGGAGAGACCCCTAGCTAACTAGACATTTAGTTTCTTGAGATTCAATTTCTACTTGTCCCTACATTAGAATAAAATTTCTTTTAGCCCCCCGTTTCCAAGATAGGCAAAGGACAAGTCATGGTAAAAGCCAAGGTAAAAGAGCAACTTCGTGCTCTGACACCGATTATATATGTTAAGTGGTTAAGTTGTGATTTTTACTTTTTTTCTCGTGATATTTCCTAATGGTATGAATGGAAAGGTGGTATTAGAGTAAATTATAACTCCCATGGTAGTGTATTAATTTTCTTAGGTTAAAAGTTACCAATTCTTAATGGTACTAAAGCATGTCTATCATAATGTGACAATGATGGAGTTGAGTCAGTAAGGTTTGATAAGAAGTGGCAATAGAAGCGATGTGCTTACGAAAATGGAATTTATGTTTATGACACAAGGCAAGGAAAAGTTAAAGATGTTATGGCTAAAGTTATGGCTACCGAGGTACAACCCTCATTCGAGGACGAATGATTTAAAGGGGGGAAGGATGTTACACCCTAAATTTTTTTATGATTATTTGATGGTTATATGTCATATTAAGGGAATTATGGTTTGTAGTTTGTCCATAGGGTGAGGATAGAAACATGCAAAGGAAAAAGCGAAGAGTATGTAATGTTTGTAGATAAGGGTAAAGTTTAAATAGTCATATCTCCAAACATATATTGATCCATAAGTCCCATAACCTATAAAATTAAAGGTATTTCAGTCTAGTTTATAGTGAAAAACCACTCCATCAAACACAGTTCGGAGGAAAAAGTTATGCTTATTTAAAGACAAGATCGTCGGCCGAGAAAGCGCCTGTGCTCGCGGCGCCGAGGACAGTAGCAAGAAGGGCACGCGAGGGCATGTCGCACAAAGGTCCGCACGCGGTGCGCTGCCTGCACCTTGGCCAAATTGCCTATATGAAGTAAAAATTAAGCTAAAAAGCTCATTTCTACTCTGTTTTAGTTGATTTTTTTTCAAAATTGTAGAATTCAAAGCCCTATCACACGGTGAAAATATATCCTGTGTAAGAAACTTAACCTTGTCTCTTTTGGGCTTGAAAAGAGAACCTTGAAAGAAAGTCATTTCTTATTGTTGTCTTGTGGTTGATTGTGGTATTGATGTGTTCAGATGATTATAGGCAGAGGAAATAGTAGGAGTTTACTCCTACTTTAGCTAATAACATCTCCAAGAAAGGGTAGGTAATTCCCTTTTTGATTTCTTTAAGTTTACAGGTTATAGCTTGGACAATGTTTTAGTATTGTGTTGTTATTACTTTGTGTATTTTTGTGGCATGTTGCTGCCCAATTTTTCCAGAACTTTGCAGGAAGTGAAGTTGCTGTTTGTTGTTTTGTAAATTGGACTAGGAAGGAGCCTTAAGGAGTAAGCTTGAAAGGAATATTTTTGGCAAAATTAGAGTCGACATGCCAAAGTATGTAAATGCATCCCTTTCCTTACATTTCAACCACGAAACTAAGTTATTGAAAGGATCAATATTCTTATGTTTTTAAAATCATATTGAGGCGTGTATGATCCTGTCCAAATGGTTGGAAATACTTGGCATAAATCTTGAATCATTAATAATGGTTGAAGCAAACAAATGTGAAGCGAAAGGCGTAATTTTTATACGATTGTTCCCGTAGTTCTAAATCGAGTCCAAGTCCTTAATGCGGGAACTGTGAGCTGGTCCCTTGCTGTATACTATATATGTGATGTTGAATATATATGTTAACATATGGTCACTTATTGAAATTGGTAGGAAATGCTAAGACGACGATACATGTAATTAAACTTAAGCTAGTTAAGATGACGCTAAGTCGATTGAGGGTAACGAGCTTATTGAAATGATGTTTTAATAATATTGTTAATCCATCCTATATGTTTATGTTTTAAAGTGTTTTAGGTAAAAGTAGATTTTATGTTTTTCCTCTTTAAAGTTACAAGCAAAGACGTAACGAATAAGCTAAGCCGATACATGTTAATAGGAAAAGCGTGGCTAAGTTGTTAATCTTTTTGAGACATTATAAAAAGGAAGATAAGAGTAAATGTTATCCCTTTTAAGGTGATACGTGAATAATATGCACTCTTCCCATAATTTCTTTCGAACCTCTTAACGACGTTAAAATATAAGAAAGATGAGGTTTAATATATGTGTTGTCAATTAGGCAAAGAGGTAAGTGCGTTTAAGAAGGATGGAATAGTGAACACGAGGGAAAGACTCGAGTGTAGAGTGAATAATTTTTGCAAAGTTAGTTAAGATGAATCAGGAAAGTAGAGCTAATTTAGTTAAAATAGATGATACGGGTTACAATTTTGAACAAGGTAGGCAAACAAAGCCTAGGAAGATTAACCTGCTTCTAAATACATTTAGCAAAATAGTTATAAATTAAGTTTTTTATGTTCAATATGTGTTACGTTGATGAATAAGCACTAAAGGGTTAACCTTCTACGAAATAATTAGAGTTGAACATCCGCAAAAAGTAACTTAAGTTGAGAAGCTCTCTCGCTATACCCCTAAATGATTATGTTAAGTTATCTATTCTAAGAGTTGAAATTTTCTACCATGTCCGAAAAGGGTAATCCTAGGATCTTCTAAGTCACTTATGATTATGTAAGCTTCTTAAGCTCCGCGTATAATCGAAAAGTTATGTAAGTTAATCCAACATCACCCGAATTACGTCTATATGATCACTGCAAAAAAATAGCAATGTTTCTGGATACGCTTTATAACTTAAATTAGTCGTAAGGTTCAAGTTATTTATACATTTTCATGATTTATATAAATGTGAAGATATGTGCTAACCAACATGATTAGCCTTTTGTTTTGTAGGTTTTGATGACTTTTGAGGAGCTAATCCATGAGTTGGTGAAGTAGAAGCTTGGAAACGGAATTAACACGCGAACGTCGGCAAAGAGGAGGCACAAAACAGCCCACCCGCGTGTCGGTAACGTGCCACGGCAAAGTGTGCCGCGCACAATGTACCCCACCGTTGGGTAACGCAAGTTACAAGCAGTGTGTTGCGCGATACGGGAGGTGTCAACGTTACGCCTGTGCAAGCCGTGACACGCCGCCAACGCGGGGCTGGTGCCGCCGAGGCCAATTTTCGGTGATTTCCAAAGAGTTTCGCGCGTTGCCTCCGTGTCGCTGCAGGCAAGCAGCTCCTCGACACTCCGTGACACCTGAGTCGCCCACTCCACAAAGCAAATTAAGCATGTTCTCCATTTACTATAAATAGGACCCTTAGCTCCTAATTCCAATTGGTCAATGACGACTCGAAAACCGGCCAGAGTGAAGGGAGCAGTTGGAGAACTCATCTAGGGTTTCCCTTTCCTTTCATCTACCACCCGTGTAAGTGTAGTTTAGGAGTAGATTAATAGTAGTGAGTAGTTTACGAACATGATGGCTAGAACCCTTCCTCTAAGGCTGAAGCCATGGATTATGATTGTGATTTTATGAAATTGTTTTAATTGCTATTGATTGTCGTTATTTTGCATTCCGATTGTGTTGTTGTTTTTGTGATTGATCACCATGAAAATATATTTGTTGGGCTTGGGTAATAGCTTGAGAAGGCATTACCTAGGTCAGACATGAGAATGTGAGGGAGCATGTTTGCATCTTGGGAGAGATCTGTGTCAGATAGAAGATACCTAACACCGTGCTTGGTTGACACATCGGGGTTATGAACACCAACTCTTGGGATGTCACATCACCACCGAAGCAGTTTAGGCTGTGAGACCTGCTGGTGCCACCGGTTAGACGCATGAAAGTCCCTAATCGTTTCCCGTAAACCACAACATAATTGATTGCCCGCGACTAGAAAATTAAAACCTCACAATGATGCAAAGGAGGCTAGATTGCCGTGTTAAGAGGCTCGAAAGACCATGAACATGCAATTCTAATTATGTGAAATAACAATTGATAGTTACATGCTTATCCATTTCAAATCGTAGTATTGCATGATTATCTCGGTTTTAACTCTATGTTGCCTAGAGTAATTTGTATCATTTCGTTGACCCAAACTTAGACTCCACTAATCTCAATCGAAAATGTCTATCAACACTTTAGATATTTAAGATCACACTAGAAATGGATAGTTAGAGGAATGGGTCCAATCTCTGTGGGTTCGACATTCCGGTTCTCTAAAAGAGCCACTATATTACTTGCACGACCCATACACTTGCGACGCGCTCGATGTTGAAAAAGAGTCGTCATGGCCCGTCGCCGGACTCGCGAAGTTTTGATAATTTATCTATTTTTGTGTGATTTTTGAATTTCTTAAGTTCTTGGTCTTAGTTGTTCAGTTGTGTGACAGTTGTCCCCCGCCGAACCGGGCTAGAAATAGAGAGCTTGTGGAACCGCGTTGCTGAACTCAACGTCAAATCCATTTCCAGAAGAGAGTAGTTTCTAGAGCAAAAGCCAAAGAGACTTCAAGAAAAGGTACAACAACAACCACCAAGTAGACAAGCACAACCGTTATCGAAGCAATGAAGCAAGACCGCTCGCGAAGTGGCCATCCCACTAGCGACGAATGTGACCCCAGTATCCGTAAACCCAGCCCGGAGGGAATCCGAGCTTAAAACGTAATATGGTGCACTGTTACATTCTAGTTGCCGCCATCGGAATGGCACATGTGGACCCGCAAAGAGCACTTACGTAGCTTTCTTGAGATAAGGACACGCTTGTCCCCACCGGCGTGTCCACGTATTATGTCCGATTGACCCTCTTCCCATTTTCACCGTTGGGGGAGGCAAAAGTGGCTGAAGGTCGAGACACCCTAACTCCATAACTTCATGGAATAAAGGACTTCAATTGGAGAAGAAGTTGGAGAAAGGGAGGAATGTAGTGGGAGGCCGTATCTTCTAAACAAAGGCTATAAGAAAGGAGATGGTTCTCTAAAGAGAACCTGCACGTGGGAGGGGAAGTCCGAAATTTCCTGAGGAGGAAGCTAGTAAGCATGGAAGAGGTAAAGTGTGGGTCAGGCACCCACATGTGCAAAGCTGAGGAAAACATGCAATTAGCTAGGCCTAAAGGCCCCAGGAGTATTTCTCACCTCTGAAATGCTAATTTGATGCTATGAGGACATAGCATGATTTGGGTGTGGGGTGAGGGAAATTTCAGAAAATTTCAAAATATTTTTTTGTGCTTAACAAATTGTTGGTGAATGTAATGCTTGTGTGACAAAATTTGAAAGATGCTGGAGTCAAGCATGACTTCATCGCCCATTGATTTTTCTTTCTGCCTTCTTTTCCGACTGGGTCTTGAACCGAAGAATAAAATTTTTATTTTTATTTTTTATTTTTTATTTTTATTTTTCTTTGTCTCGTATATAATGTTTTAGTCGTAGTTAGGGACTCAAGCTTCGACGATGGATGGATGACGACCGTCTTGAGGAAAATTAGCCGATAGATGTCGGGTTTTTGAAACTGTAGCTAATGGATGCTTGATGTTCTTGTTATGTGCTGTACATGATGGTGAGATGCAAGTATGTTCGATTAGCTACGCAAGTGTATCACTTGTTTGAGACACTTAGGCTCTTGAATTTGACTCAATATTATTGAAGCTTAAGTTTGAATTCGTGTGATTAGCCGAGCAAGAGTCTCGCCAATGTTTCTTGAATTGAGCATGTGCCATGAGTGTAAGGTTTTGAGTATTCTCTCGCTATTGTGGATTGTCTAGAACTTGCCCGGGTGTGTATATAAATGAAATGAAGGATGTGAATTGTAGGAGATGATCGAGGCATTTCTTTGTATGAACCTAATTTTGATCCCTCATTTCACCTACCTTGAAAAATTAATCCTAGTTAGCCCCGTTGAGCCTTGAGCCTATTCTTCGATAGCCGCAACAAGCTTAACCCATTAACTTAATGACTCAGCTCTAATACTTAAAGAAGAAAAATCAAGAGTAAAGGAGTGAGAAGAATGAAAAGAAAGGAAAGTAGCAAGTTGTAGAAGTTGAGAAAGGACAAAGGTGCACTTGTATTAAAGTGGTTGATCATTATTAAGGAGTAAGAAAATGAATTCATCAAAAACTATTTATAAAACTCCTTGCTAGTAAGCCAAAAGTGCCTAAATAAAGGGGAAACAAAAGAGGAAAAAGAAAAACTACCAAGGATAAAAAGGTGAAGTAAGGGAAGGGAAGTTCGCAATGAGGGCGTGATGTATTAAAAGCTTTTAGGAAAGATAGTCACTATTCACGGGTCATATGTACCTACCACACTGAAAGTTACATTGCAACCTACAAAGTCCTACTTGATCTTACATTCATACATCCTCAAATTAGTGGAGTAAAACACTAAGGGCTAGCTTATGGGTCATGACATGATGCATGTGAATTCTTGTGAGAGGAGAGTTATATTTATTTATGTACCCACACATGTTGTGATGTAAAAATTGTTTTTGCGTGTGATTGGGTAATCCCTTTCCGTGAGCGCACATGTTGAATGAAGGATATAATTCATGTGGGATTTCTTGGTCGGTTGATTTGAATGAGTTTGCTCAGATTGAGAGCTTCCATTCTGAGGTTAAGAAGTCTTGACATAGGTGTATTTCATAGATTGTTCTATTTTTAACTTGTATCTTGAATAATCATTATAGCCGTAACTCGAATTATCTTGCTAAATTAGTTATATGGGAGTCTCCATATGCATGATATATAAAAGGTTGTTCGAGGACGAACAAGGCTTTAAGTGTGGGGTTGGGATCACTTCGGCAAAAATAGACGCCCGTGATACGCTTTATAACTTATATTAGTCGTGTTGTCTAAGTTATTTTATACATTTTCATGTGATTTTATATAAATGTGAAGATATGTGCTAATCAACATGATTAGCCTTTGTTTTTTAGGTTTTGATGACTTTTGAGGAGCTAATCCATGAGTTGGTGAAGTAGAGGCTTGGAAACGGAATTAACACGCGAACGTCGGGCAAAGAGAAGGGCACAAAACAGCCCACCAAGGCCGGTAACGTGCCACGGCAGTGCCGCGCACAACAGCCCACCCGCGTTGGCAACGTGCCACGTGTGCAGGCTGCGCGATGGAGGTGTCAACGCGTGCCTGTGCAGCGTGGACATCGCCAGCTAACACGGCAGTGGTCCCGCCGAGGCCAATTTCCCGGTGATTCGAGCTGCTGTTGCCCTCCGTGTCACGAGGCGTGTTCGCGATACACTCCGTGGACACGTGAGCCGTTCCATGACAGGCTAAATTAAGCATGCCTCTCCATTTACTATAATATAGGGACCCTTAGCTCCTAATTCCAATTGGTCACGATTTTATTCTCGAAAACCGCCTAGGAGTTGAAGGAGAAGTGGAAATCCCATCTAGGGTTTGTCACCTCCCTTCATCTACCAATCTCGTAAGTATGTAGTTTAGGAGTAGATTAATAGTAGTGTAGAGAGTTTTATGAACATGAATGGCTAGAACCCTTCCTCTAGGGTTGAAGCCATGGATTATGATTGTGATTTATGAAATTGTTTTGGAATTGCTATTGATTGTTGTTTTCGCCTTGCATTCTCGATTTGTTGGTTGTTTTTGTGATTGATCACCATGAAAGTTATTTGTTAGCTTGGTAATAGCTTGAGAAGGCATTACCTAGGTCGATATATGAGAATGTGAGGAGTATGTTTGTATCTCTGGGAGAGATCTTGTGTCGATAGAAATATACCTAACACCATGATTGGTTGACACACGGGGGTTATGAAAGACCAACTTGGATGTCACATCACCACTCGAAGAAGTAGTTGTGAGGCTAAGTTGAGTTAAATGGTTAGACGATGAAAGTCCCTAATCGTTTCCGTAAACCACAACATAATCGATTGCCCGCGACTAGAAAATTAAACCTCGCTCACAACGATGCAAACAGGCTAGATTGCCGTGTTAAGAGGCTCGAAAGACCATGAACATGCAATTCTAATTATGTGAAATAGAAATTGATAGTTACATGCTTATTCCATTGCAAATCGTAGTATCGCATGATTATCTGGTTTTAACTCTATGTTGCTCTTAGAGTAATTTCAATATTTCCTCGTTGACCCAAACTTAGACTTAATTAATCTCAATCAAAATGTTCATCACAAACACTTTTTAGATATTTAAGATCACACTAGAAATGGATAGTTAGAGGAATGGGTCCAGCCCCTGTGGGTTCGACACCCGGTTCTTAAAAGAGCCACTATATTACTTGCACGACCCGTACACTTGCGGACGCGCTCGATGTTGAAAAAGAGTCGTCACTATATATCTTTATATTCCTATAAGGCATCACTTAGAGAGTTACTCATGAGTCTCAAGTTATAGAGCTCCAAGTATCAAATTCTTAAGTCATGTCTTTACGTCCCTAATTTATGTTGAAACGTTCTAGCTTAATCTAAGAAGTGTTTTAGAGGTCATATTTGAGAATTATGCCAATGTCTCTACTAAGTATATGACGCTTTCATATAAGTGTAAGAACTGGGTATTTATATATCCTTCTCCGCAAGAAGTCTTAATGTATATGATCTTTCATGTTATAACATACAATTGAATTCTTTCAATTATATTCAAGTCATGCATCTTTATGTTTAGCTCTTGTTGAGTTATCAGTTGAATTTCCTAAATTCCGAGGAGAGATTCTCCCATGTACCAATGTTCCTAATGTCTAAGTATGTATAAGTGCAAAGCTATGATAACTTAGTTCACTAATGTTATAGCAAGTTATTATCAATTACAGGTTGTAGAGTTCCCGATTATATCTATCATTTATATGTTTATGTGCCGAGCCATTTATTACAAGATTGTTATCTCATTTTTTTATAGCTTTCAGCCTTACATACAAGTACATTTCATTCGTACGACGTCCCTTTTTCGGGGACCTCGCGTTCGTGCCGGCAGTGCGTAGAGGTTAGATTGCCAAGCTGAGTGGCAAATCATGAGATCAACGGTTGGTTGGTATGCTCCTTTCCCTAGTGCTAGGGCTTAGTTATTTATGCTGGAGTTTTGAGACAGCTATGGGTAGATTGAGTTTGAGCCGACCATCGCCGCTTACTCTTAGGAGGCGTTGTGGACTTAGTGTATATAATGTTATTCAACATTTCGTCGGCTCATTGTTGCTTGGTTTAGAACACTAATTGCCTTGGTTGCATTTTGATTGTTTACCCCTTATTGTTGAGAACTTATGGGTCCGCTTATACTTTAGTTGATTAGACAGTGGCCCTGATGGCCTGGCATACACAGATGTCATATAACCTAGCCGATCAATCATGAATCGAGCGCTTGCGCTCAACCAGCTATAGGTGTGACAAGGAACTTGAGAAAAATGTCCCAGATATGCCAAATTCATGAAGGACCTCATCACTGCAAAAGGATTGTATGTGCCTTAAACCTAGTGATAGTCTACACCAACGTGGTGCTATAACTACACTAGTCCTAGCTCAAAAGAAGGAATACCAAAGCTTTTACTATACCTTGCACCAAGCTGGGATGTCGAGTTTGTAAGGGTGCTTTTTGACTTGGGAGCTAGCATAAATTTGATGCCGCAGTTGTTTGAAAGAAATTGGGTTTGGGAGTCCCCACACCGACCGCCATGTGGCTACTGATGGTCGACGTAACCGTTAAAAGACGGGGTGGGGATCCTATTTGATGCCTTGTCAAGGTGGACAAATATATATTCCTAGCAGACTTCGTGATTCTTGACTTTGAAGTCGATTCTAAGGTTCCCATCATTTTGGGGCAACCATTCGCATCCTAAGTAGGCCTCAGTAGACGTGGGAGGCAGGCCGCTAAATTTAGTTAAACAAAGAAAAGGTCACCTTCAACATTTGTTTGGGTTTCTGACCATGAAACAACGAAGGGAATTTAGCAGGTTTCCCTCGCACTGGAGGATCTGATATAAATTACTTGACTATTTTTGAGTAGTCAAGAGACTTGCATCGTGCCGTGACGTTAAATCAAAGTAATCGCATGGGAGGAAACCCAAGGAGGTGACGGTTAAGTCGAGTCACAAAAACCACGTCGTGCCGCGACATTAAATCAAGCGCTTCTTGGGAGGCAACCCAAGGTGTAAATGTAAGAAATATGTAGGGTTTACGTTTGTTAATGGGTGCAAAGTGATTAAGATGGAAAATCTAGTTGGAACAAAATATGGAACTTCAACAAGTGTGCAAAATGTCACAACAATGAGTCATCGTTTGACCTAACGACTGCTCGCCCAATCGTGAGAAAATTATAGAAAACAGGGGAGCAATCTGCTGACTTCAGATTCATCTTCAAGAAATGAATGTGAGGTCCTCCGTCATGTACACTATAAAAATGGAAATAATCAAATGGAGATAAGGTTGATAAAAACTCACTAACGGCTCATTGGGAGACCAAATGAGTCGTTAAGTGACCCGTCATGTAGCTACAATAGTCCAAGGGCCACGACTCAAGCCACGACTCATTATGACACCAATGGTCATTGCTTGACTCGTTGGGTCCCGCATATGTTTGTTGAACTCCGTCAAAATGAAAGGGAAAATGATTCATTTAATCACTTAACGAATCGTTATATGTGTCGTCATGTGTTTTAAGTAACTATAATTCTGTTACACCCCGAAAATTCTTGACATGTAGATGGTCTATTCACATGTTGGTTAAGAGTTTTAGAATGCCATACATGCTAGAAAAAGGCTCCTGGGGAAAGATCTGGGACAAGCGCTAAGTCGGCGCGTCGCAAGGCAACGTATTCCAGATTGCTAATTTATAAGTCCCACTATATAAGCCCTCCAACTTCGGTTTATTTCATGAATTTCATATAATTTCCATAAAAGTCGCGAGAGAACAGAGGAGGGCGAGCTTTCCTTTATACTCCTTGTCCAAATACGCCGTCAAACGCAAATTAAACTCAAATTAACCTCGTATACCGAGGTATTTAGCGTAAAGGAGCATTCCATGGATTTAGTTTCACGAAATTCTAGCCGACAAATCATCGCGCCAATGAAGCAGCAAGTAAGTGGAATTGCTCCAAATTAGTGTCAATGTACTCCTAGCTTTAAAGTGAGTAATTCTCCTTCCTCGACTTTCGAGAAATAGCAGATTTTCACCGTTTCGATAAGCCAAATTGGGCTATATATATATCAAAAGTGATGTTTTCTTCCGTAATATTAGTGTATTTAGTTTTAATTGATGTATATGTGAATGCAAGCTTGGGAGAAATAGCCGAGTGACTGACCGAGCTTCACCCGACAAGCCATAGAATCAAGCGAAGGTATGTAAAGCGTCTTCAGTTAGTAAATCTAGCCTAGCATAATACGCAAACCCGTAATAGAATTCCCTGAGTCGAATATTAAGTTTTGTGCGACCCGCAAACCTCGTCTCTTGCGTTGTTATATCACATTCACCGAAAAGTTAAGTAAACTAGTGCCAAATGGCGAGATATTATTTCGTACTCAAGATAGCCCAAGCATGCGTCTAGCAAGCATGTTTTATAATAATATGACATATATTCGTAATAAAATCTAGTAAAGTAAATCAGTTAAAATATAGTATTGCCATACGTATAGTATCTTACACGTGATAGCTTGGCTGCGCCGATGGTATCTTCGCCACAAGATAGCCATACAAAGCCGATAGTATCTCACAATATAGCCATACGCCGATAAGATCCTGCATTCGCATAAAGCAATATGAGAATAACTGGGCAGATAATGTAAAGAGTTCGTAATAAGAAATCGTAATACGCATAGTATTTTTAGTTTAAACATGCTTTCATATATATGTGATTATTGATTGTCGAGATTTGATTGTGTCATAAGGGCACCCTTGAGCATCCTCACCGCCCCGGGTTGGTAACTGCATCGACCCACCGAGCGGGTGGGTATACGCCACCCAAGGAGGGCATGTCGCCCGCGTAGGATCTAAGATGTGATGAAGCCTATATCAGCCGGGACAAGATAGTAAAGATGGGCTTACTTATTGTGCGTCACTACTGGGGAACGTATTTGAGGATACGTACAAGCATAAAGTACAGATAATAAGACAGAGTCCACCGTGCTCGACACAATTATTTATATCGAGGCCTTAGCCCGAGCCGGAGACCCAGGGGCCGCTAGAGAGGTGGTCGTAGTTAGTAATTGAGTGGAGTGACTTATTTTTTCATTTTTTCTTATATTTATTATTGTATTATTTTAGATTTAGATTCATGTATGTACTCAGATTTTATCTTTTGTTTTTGTTATTGTATTAATGTTATATATATGTATTTATATGTTATATATGAGCTAATAGACAACAAAGTCGCCACGTCGACAGGTATGCCCCCGCTCATTCACGTGACGGTGCTTGATTCAGGACATGCCAGCTTCATGCATCCAGCTTATTTCCTGCTTTTCAAAGCTTCTAGTTATGTTTTATATATTCGCATATGTTCCGCCTGCTTTGCATACCTCTGCACTGCGGTACGACGCCCGTTTGGGAACTACATTACTTGCCCTGTGTACCATAGACGAGGAGCCGATCCGCGGATTCCACCTACCATTGAGTCATCGCTTCGTCATCCGGTATTAGACAGCTAGAGGTCTATTTCTTTTCTTGTTGTAACAAGAGGGTAGGTTCTGGCCCCGTCCCGACTATTTTATCGCATTCACAGAGGCATGCGTATTGTATATATATTTCGTGGTTAGTTGTGCCTGGCCGTGGTGAGGCCGTGCGTTTGTTTAGTTGTTTAGCGTTGTTGACTGTGTTAGCCGTGTGGGGCCTTATTCTGATAGTAGTGGTGACCTTGTTTGGCCACGTAGATATATACAACATTCTTTATGCTGGAGTTGGCTGTGTAACTAGATTACATGGTGGCCTTGTCGGCTCTCGCATAGGTTTCCATAAGAGTAGGATTCTCGGTTAGCCGATGATACAGACAGTGGCTATAGGCCCAAGCCGGGCCGGGAGGCCGTATACAACAAGTATATATCCCGTCGATTCTAGGAATCTAAGATAGAGCCAGCCGTGCACCGATGTGCTTAGGCTCACCAACTTAGCACCAGATCCTAATAGGGCACTAGGTGCCAAATATACCTCATAGCGTGGGCGTGACAAATTCGACCCGACCCATGCCAAAATTAGGGTGAAATTTAGCTTAAATTATATAAACTCGATTTCTTTTTCTCTTCAAATTCCCACTTGAATTTAGACCAAGCACCATTACAAACTTCAAAATTCCCGCTTCTTCATCTCCCAACCACATCACAACAACCCTCAACATTGCGCCACAACAAGAAGAACGCACACACGATCGCACTCCCATCTCCGTACACAAGCATCTCAGCAGTATTTTTTCCCACTTAATTGTGAGTGTCATTGCATTTAAATAAGAATTTTTGTTGTTGACCATACTTTGAATGAACCTACAATTGTCTAAATTATTATTGTACTTGTTCCAAGATTTTCCTCATGATGATAATGAACCCTAGGAAGATGAAACAACAAATCTCTATTGAATTTACATGGGTTGGTTTGAGAAATTTAAATTCATGGTTTGTGGAATTAAAGCCGTAGATGAAGATGAATGAAGAATGGGTGAATTGAAACTCTTGAGAACAAGCTACATCACGGTGTCATTGATCACCAAACGACTCATTGTGTAGCTTGTCCTGAGTGGAAAATTACATCAAGAGATCGGTGAACCTAACGACTGACCTAACGATTCATTGCCTTTGGTAATGACTGCTGGGAATAGTCATATAGACTCACCCAACATGAATAAAGTATGGTTTGTGACAACGACGGGATCTCACGAGTCGCTGTTAGTGGAAATGACTCATAATACTGGCCGTGTCCACGGCAAAGAACTTAAAAATGTTTTTTGTTCAATGTCATCTCATATACTAACAATGTTTTCAAAGGTACAATGGCTCCAAGAGGTAGACCAAAGAAAGGTCGTGCAAAGAAACAAGCACTTGAGTGCAAACAACCTTCATACCGTAGACTTTGTAATGTGCCACCCTCCTCAAAAAGAATCAAGTAGCTCGGAGGAAGAATATGAGCCGCTAGTCGAGATCAAATCTGGCTGGGCTCGACAAACTTCAAATCCGTCGCCCGGTCGATGCTCCTATCTTACCGGGCGTAGGGATCCGTCTAGACGCACTAATGATAATGCTAGGGCTACAGCCGCACTTGCTCATGAGGCCCCACAACTGGGAAAAACACAGAGATAGTGGACGAGTCTTGACGACTTTTTCACATCGAGCGCATCCGGGCAAGTGTACGGGTCGTGCAAGTAATATGCTGGCTCTTTTTAAGAACCTGGATTGTCGAACCCATTGTGGACTCGGACCCATTCCTCTAACTATCCATTTCTAGTGTGATCTAAATACCTAAAGTGTGGTTATAGACATTTTCATTAAGATTAATTAAGTCTAAGTTTGGGTCAACGAAATATTCTCGAAATTACTCTTAGAGCAACATAGAGTTAAAACTAGATAATCATGCGATACTATGATTTGCAATGGAATAAGCATGGAACTATTTCGCTTGTTATTTCACATAATTAGGGATTGCATGTTCATGGTTTCTTGAGCCTCTAAACACGACAATCTAGCCTCACCGCATCATTTTGAGCGAGGAGTCTAATTTCTAGTAGCGGGCAATCAATTATGTTGTGGTTTACTGGAAACGATTGGGACTTTCGTGCGTCTAACCATTTAACTTTAACTTAGCCTCACAACTACTTCTTCGAGTGGTGATGTGACATCCCAATTTGGACTTTCATAACACCCGTGTCAACCAAGCACGCGTGTTAGGTATATTTCTATCCCGACACAAAATCTCTCCCGAGATACAAACATGCTCCTCACATTCATGTCCCGACATAGGTAATGCTTTCTCAAGCTATTACCCAAGTTAACAAATATTCTTTCATGGTGATCAATCATAAAACAACCAACAATCCTTAATGCAAGACGAAAACAACAATCAATAACTAATTCCAAAACAATTTCATAAAATCACAATCATAATTCATGGCTTCAACCCTAGAGGAAGGGTTCTAGCCATCATGTTCGTAAAACTCTCTACACTACTATTAATCTACTTCCTAAACTACATACTTACACGAGATTGGTAGATGAGAAGGAATTTTCCAAACCCTAGATGAGTTCTCGCACTTCTCCCTTCACTCCTAGGTAGTTTTCCGCATTAAATCGTGACCCCATGGAATTAGGAACTAAGGGTCCTATTATATAGTAAATGGAGAACGGTTAATTTAGCCTATCGTGGAACGCCTCCGTGTCACGGAGTGTATCGCAGAGCACGCTCCATGACACACGGAGGCAACGCGAAAGCTCGCTGGAAATCACCCAAATTTTGGCCTCGGCAAAGACCCTGCCGCGTTGGCAGCGTGTCACGCTGCTTGGGCAGCGCGTTTACACCTCCATGTCGTGTTACCTACTATGGCACGTTGCCAACGCGCAGGTGGGCTGTTGTGCGCAGCCTGCCTTCCGTGGCACGTTACCAATGTGCAGGTGGGCTATTTCGCGTGTCCTCCTTGCCGACGTTCGCATGTCAATTCCGCTTCAAGCCTCTACCACCAACTCATGGATTAGTTCCTCAAAAGTCATCAAAACCTACTAAACAAAGACTAATCATGTTGGTTAGCACGTATCTTTACATTTATATAAAAATCACATGAAAAATGTATAAAATAACTTAGACAACACGATTAATTTAAGTTATAAAGCGTATATCGGGCATGATATTTTTGCCCGTGATCACAACCCCACACTTAAAGCCTTGTTCATCCTCGAACAACCTTTTACATATCATGCATATGGAGACTCCCACATAACTAATTTAGCAAGTTAATTCAAGCTACCTATTTATAATGATTATTTAAGATACAAGTTAAAAATGGAGCATGCAACTTAAATACCATTATGTTAAAACCTCTAACCTCAAGAATCGACTCTCAAAATTTTAGCAAACTCCTGCAAATCAACCGATTAAGAAATCCCACTTGAATTATATCCATTCAATATATGCCCTCACGTAAAGAGAGTTACCCAATCACACGCAAAACAACTTTTACATCACAACATGTGTGGGTACATAAATAGAATTACACTCACTCTCACAATGAATTCACATGCATCATGTCATGACCCATAAGCTTGCCCTTAGTGTTTTACTCCACCAAATTGAGGATGTATGAATGTAAGATCAAGCAGATGACGTCACCCGCCGAGTTCCAACAATTTGACGACACTTTTTCACATCGAGCGCGTCCGCAAGTGTACGGGTCGTGCAAGTAATATAGTGGCTCTTTAAGAACCAGACACGAACCCACAGGACTGACCCATTCCTCTAACTATCCATTTCTAGTAGTGATTCTAAATATTTAAAGTATTGGTGATAGACATTTTCGATTGAAGAATAATTAAGTCTAAGTTTGGGTCAACGAAATATTCTCAGTGCTCTAGAGCAACATAGAGTTAAAACCGTATAATCATGCGATACTACGATTTGCAATGGAATAAGCATGAACTATCAATTGTTATTTCACATAATTAGAATTGATTTCACATGGTCTTTCGAGCCTCTAAACACTGCAATCTAGCCTCACTACAACATTGTGAGCGGAGTTTAATTTTCTAGTCGCTGGCAATCAATTATGTTGTGGCTTACAGGAAACGATTAGGGACTTTGTATGTCTAACCATTTAACTCCTAAACTTAGCTCACAACTACTTCTTCGAAAGTGGTGATGTGACATCCCAAGTTGGTCTTTCATAACCCCGTGTGTCAACCAAGCACCCGTGTTAGGTATATTTCTATCCAAACACGTAACCTCTCCCGAGATTACAATCATGCTCCTCACATTCTCATATCCCCGACCTAGGTAATGCCTTCTCAAGCTATTATCCAAGCTAACAAATATGCTTTCATGGTGATCAATCATAAAAAACAACCAACCAATCGAATGTAAGACTAAAAAAACAATCAATAACTTAATTCCAAAACAATATCATAGAATTACATCATAATTCATGGCTTCAACCCTAGAGGAATTCTAGCCATTCTGCTCGTAAAATTACTCTGTACACCTAATTATTAATCTACTCCTAAACTACATACGTATTACCTAGATTGGTAGATGAGAAGGGAATTTGACAAACGCTAGCTGAGTTCTCCCACTTCTCCCTTCTCTCCTAGGCGCTTCCGGCACAAAATCACGACCAAATGGAATTAGAGCTAAGGGTCCTATTTATAGTAAATGGAGAACCTGCCACTTGGGCCCGCGTGGAACGCTCCGTGTCATGGAGTGTATCGTTGAGCACCGCCCGTGACACGGAGTGCACGCGAAAGCTCACACCGGAACAACATTCCGAAAATCAGCCTCTACATCTCCCCTCGCGTTGGTACAGTGGCATGCCGCTGCGCCCCGCGCTGCCTCCTCCTTGTCGCGCACCCAGCCGCCCGTGGCACGTTGTCCAAGCAGTGGGCTGTTGTGGGCCTCTCTGTCGTGACGCTCGCGTGTTGATTCCGTTTCCAAGCCTCTCTACTTCACCAACTCATGGATTAGCTCCTCAAACGTCATAAACCTACAAAACAAAAGGCTAATCATGTTGGTTAGCACATATCTTCATTTATATAAAATCACATGAAAATGTATAAAATAACTTAGACAACTAATTCACTTAAGTTATAATATATCACTGCATGATATTTTGCCCGTGATCATAGGACTTGTAGGTTGTAATGCAACTCAGCCAGTGTAGGTACTATTCGCCGCATTAGTGACTATCTTTCCTAAGCTTTAATCATCACGCCCTCATGGCGAACTTCCCCTTCCTACTTCACCTTTTTATCCTTGGTAGTTTTCTTTTTTTCCTCTTGTTTCCTTTATTTAGGCACTTTGACTTATCGCAAGGAGTTCCATAAGTAACTTTTAATTAAATTATTTTCTTACTCCTTAATAGTGATCGCCCACTTTCACACAAAAGGCACCTTTGTCCTTTCTCAACTTCTACAACTTGCTACTTTTCATTTCTTTTCATTCTTCTTACTCCTTTACTCTTTCGCATTTTTCTTCTTCAAGTGCTTAGGAGCTTTGGGTCAAATTCATGGTTAATGAAAGAAAAGGATTAAGCTTATGTTGCAAATATCAAAGAATAGGCTCAAGGCTCAACTAGGCTAACTAGGATTAATTTTTCAAGGTAGGTAAAATGAGGGATAAAATTAGTTAATTCAAAGAAATGCCTAAATAATTCCTACAATTCACATCCTTCATTTCCGTCATACACACACCAAAGTTCTAGACAATCCACAATAGCATAGAATACTCAAAAACCATACACTCATGGCACATGCTCAATTCAAGACACATTCAAGAACTCTACTCACTCTCATCACAAGAATTCAAAATTGCTTCACATATGGAGTCAAATTCAAGAGCCTAAGTGTCTCAAAAAAGTTATACACTTGCATGCTTCAACACTGAACATACTTGCCTCTTACAATCATATCTAGCACATAACAAGAACATCAAACATCCATTAGCTACGGTTTCAAAATCCCGACATCATCGACTAATTTTCTCAAGACTGGCCGTCATCCATCCATCGCCGGAAATAGTCCCTAACTATGACTAAAACATTGTATATAGACAAATAAAAATAAAAATAAAATTTTATTCTTCGGTTCAAAAACCCCGTCGGAAAAGAACCTAATAGAAAAACCAACGGTGATGAAGTCATGCTTGACTCACAAAAATTCTTCAAATTTTTCAACAACAACAAAAAGAATAAAAAAATTAAAAAAATTAAAAAAATTTTTTTAAATTTCCCAAAATTTCCCTCACCCCACACTTAAATCATGCTATGTCCTCATAGCATCAAATTAACACTTTAAAGAGGGTGAGAAATACTCCCTGAGGCCTTTAGGCCTAGCTACAAGCATGTTTTTCCTCAACTTGCCGAAGTGGGTGGTCGACTCCCACACTTTTTTTCTCTCTCTTCCATGCGTCCTAGCTTCCTCCCCCCGAGGGTACTCGTATCTCCTCTACCTCGTGCCTAACTTTCCACCAAAACACAAACAAAATGAAAATAACAAAATCAAAACAAAATCAAAATTACAAATTGTACCGAGGTACCCCTTGGTTGCCTCCTGCTAACGCTTTATTTTACGTCTGTGGCACGACGTGACTCCGCCCTTTTCAGACATCTCATACCCGGGTTCTCTCTTCGAGAACCATCTCCTTTCTTCTCGCCGTTTAGAGGAAACAACCTCCACTCGTTCCTCCCTTTCTCCAACTTCTTCTCACTTTGAAGCCCTTTAATATAAGTTCACTGTGCTTCGCTTGAAACTCGAGTCATTTCACTTTTCAACTTTGCAGTCTTGCCCGAAGGAAAAATCGATAAGGAACTTCCTAGCCAAGTCATTCCTTGAAGTTATGGAGTTCGGTGGCTCGCCTTCATGGGCCCACTTTTTTTCGCCTCCCAACAATGAAAATGGGAAGAGGGTCAATCTGACATAATCTATGGACACGCCTATGGGGACAAACGTCACTTATCTCAAGAAAGCTCAGAAGTGCCGCTGCGGGTCCTCATGTGCCATTCCAAAGAATTGACCACTAGAATGTAACAAAGCCTACACCATATTTTGTTTAAGCTCAAAGTTCCCTCCAGTTCCTGGGCTTACGGATACTAGAGGCTCACATTCGCCGCTAGTGGGATTGAGTACTTCGCGAACCGGTCTTGCCGCCATTGCTTCCGATGACAACCGTGCTTGCCCCTACAGTGGTTGTTGTTGTACCTTTTCTTGAAGTCCCTGCCTTTTATGATCTAGAGCTACTCTCCTTTTCAAAATGAATTTGACGCTCTGTTCAAGCAACGGTTCCACAAGCTCTCTATTCTAGCCAGCTCCCAAGCAGAAAACCCGTCACCTACAAATAGTCAGTAAGACCAAGTTTCTCAACACTTAAGGAAATTCAAAATCACACAAAATAGATAAATTGTCAAAACTTCGCCGATCCCCTAACGGCACCAAAACCTTGACGACTCTTTTTCACATCGAGCGCGTCCGCAAGTGTACGGCCTATGCAAGTAATATAGTGGCTCTTTAAGAACCGGATTGTCGAACCCACAGTGGACCGGACTCCATTCCTCTAACTATCCATTTCTAGTGTTATCTTAAATACCTAAAGTGTGGCTATAGACATTTTCTCGATCTCATTAATTAAGTCTAAGTTTGGGTCAACGAAATATTCCAAAATTACTCTAGAGCAACATAGAGTTAAACCCAGATAATCATGCGCTACTACGATTTGCAATGGAATAAGCATGGAACTATCAATTGTTATTTCACATAACTGGAATTGCATGTTCATGGTCTTTCGAGCCTCTAAACACGGCAATCTAGCCTCACCGCATCATTGTGAGCGAGGAGTCTAATTTCTAGTCGGGGGCAATCAATTATGTTGTGGTTTACGGGGAAACGATTAGGGACTTTCGTGCTCTAACCATTTAACTCAACTTAGCCTCACAACTACTTCTTTGAGTGGTGATGTGACATCCCATGTTGGTCTTTCATAACCCCCGTGTGTCAACCAAGCACGGTGTTAGGTATTTCTATCCCCGACACAAAAATCTCTCTCCCGAGATACAAACATGCTCCTCCTCACATTCTCATGTCCCGACCTATATAATGCTTTCTCAAGCTATTACCCAACCTAACAAATATGCTTTCATGGTGATCAATCATAAGAACAACCAACAAATTAATGCAAGACGATAACAACAATCAATAACTTAATTCCAAAACAATTTCATAAAATCACAACCATAATTCCTGGCTTCAACCCTAGAGGAAGGGTTCTAGCCATTCGCTGCTCGTAAACTACTCTTACACTACTATTAATCTACTCCTAAACTAATACTTACACGAGATTGGTAGATGAGAAGGGAATTTTCCAAACCCTAGATGAGTTCTCCCACTTCTCCCTTTCCTTTCACTCCTAGGTAGTTTTCCAATAAAATCGTGACCCCATGGAATTAGAGCTAAGGGTCCTATTTATAGTAAATGGAGAACGTGTTTAATTTAGCCTCGGTCAGTGGAACGGCTCCGTGTCACCCTGAGTGTATCGTTGAGCACCGCCCTCCGTGACACGGAGGCAACGCGAAAGCTCTGTGGAAATCACCCAAATTGGCTTCGGCAGCACCCTCGCCGCGTTGGCGCCGTGTCATGCTGCTTGGGCAGCGCGTTGACACCTCCATGTCGCTGAGCTCACTCGCCGTGGCACGCCGCTAACGCAAGCAGTGGGCTGCTGTGCGCAGCTCCGCCCGCCGTGGCACGTTACCGACGCCCAGGTGGGCTGTTTTGCCTTCTCTTGCCGACGTTCGCGTGTCAATTCCGCTTCCAAGCCTCTAATTCACCAACTCATGGATTAGTTTCTCAAAAGTCATCAAAACCTACAAAACAAAGACTAATCATGTTGGTTAGCACATATCTTCACATTTATATAAAATCACATGAAATGTATAAAATAACTTAGACAACAAGACTAATTTAAGTTATAAAGCGTATCTCGGGCATGCTATTTTTGCCCGTGATCAAGTCACATGCTCGCCAAGGGACTCTCATGATGAATTGACCGAGACTTCAAACACATCAAACAAGCAAACCAAGGAATGTGCAGAGATGGTGTGTGTTCATGGTATGAGGGCTATGTAAAATAGATATATTTCAAATGATAAAGGAAATCAAAAGAGGAGCATATACGAGGAGCCGAGGATGGTCACTACGGGCTGGAAAGACCTTCCACGCCTGGCTAGCTATGATCGACAAGTACAAAGTTCGGGTGGTTGACCGAGTTAATGAAGCTACCACCCATGCCTAGTTAGAGAGTCCTATGTGATCTTGGGCGTAATTATATGCCCAAGCGATACCAATTGCTTTATTTCGTCTTGTTTATCTATCTTTATTTGTGCATTCTCATGTGATTTGTAGTTAAAATGTGAATTTATACTAACCAACATGATTATCATGTTTTGTAGGCAAAATGTAATTTTGGGAAGCTAAGATACATGTTGGTAAAATCGGAATGGATTTGGAAGCAAGAAGTGGAAAGGGTCAAGGAAGAGCAGCAAAAATAAGGGCTCAAGCGATGGAGCGTGGTGTCACACTCGCCATCGCGAGGCATCGTCGGTGAAATTATTTTTGCCATTTCCAAGGAAGCTCGCGGCTACCTCCGTGACACGGAGGCAATGCCACGCGATGCAAGCCGTGGCACATTGCGTATATTTACCTAGGACATCAATTTCAAACAGGGTTCGCGTTGTACCGTGACACGTTGGGCTGTGCCCGCAATGCCGTGGCATGCCAAGGAGAAATTTCGAGTAACCTAATTCCAGAGAGGGTCCGAGTTAGCCTGCACTGAGTGAGGTGCTCCGCGATACACTCAAAGGCCACGTTGTTTCGTTATTCCTGAAAATTCTCACCGCATAAATAGCACACTTAGGTTTATTTTTAAACATTAGACCTCGGTTGAGCAAGAACGGGTTACATGCAAGCTTGAGGAGACGAAAATTTAGGTTCTTCTCATCTCTTTCTATTGTATCTCAATTGTTTGTATGATTTATACTCATTTGATGATGTTTAATCCACAAATGAGTGGCTAAATTCACTCTTGCTGAGGTTAAGAACAATTGTATAGAAATGTAATTATTGATCATTTTGGTTTTTCATCTTTTCTTCAAAGGTTGTTCTATCACCTCTGCTCCCTTACCGTGACACGTTTGGCCAATATTAATGTACATCTAAAAATCCAATTTTGATTTTGAAAAGAGAAAGAAATTGGAAAGTTGTGAATTGGTAGGGTATGATTTTTTCTTCTTAGTTTGGTAAAATTGAGAATTGATTTACATTCAGAATAGAAATATATCTCGAAAGCCTTATTAGTCATTGGGCGGAATCGGTTTTGTATGGCTAGAACATGAAATTCTTTTTATCACGTAAATGTAGATTGAAGGTTCATGATTCTTAAGTTGGGTAGGATACGAAAGTTCCAATCCATAGGCAATAATTCTTGACTAGCAACCGAAGGAAAGATTAACTATATTGTATCGATAAATTACTTCCCCCGCATGTTCGTTTTTAGCCTCAGTATGCTCATTACTATAGTTCAGTCGCACTTTATAATTTTGTCTTAGATTCGTATAAATTAGAAACTCAACTCTCAAAATCTTATTTACATTGTTGTTTGCATTTTTAAAGATATAGTTCATTAACACTTAAGTTGATTATTACCTTAGTTCCGCCCACTGTGGGATCGATACTTGGCTTACTTAAGCTACTTTACTACTTGTTCGACCACGTGCACTTGCGCAGTTACAAAAGACGCGAACAAGTTTTTTACGCCATTGTCGGGGATTGGAAATTGGTAAAATTGTTTTCTGTTAGTATACAATTTCTATATTAGTGCCGATAACTTGATCTTAGCCTGTCCTTTGCAAATATTGAATTCTTCATGAACACCTGCAAGAGATAAGGAGATGGTGGATTCATACTTAGAGCCCTGAAAAAGACAATTCCATCACAAAGAAGAGAAGCTCTAAAAAAGCCGGCAGCTTGCTCAAACAGACAACTCGAGCAACAATGCATCCACCATTTGTAAGGGCAGTGTTATTGCCCGAGGAAATGGCAAATAAGCCGGTTTGCTAAGTGGCAATCCCACATGCTAACAATTTTACATCAAGATTCGCAGAATCGCGCCAGAGGGAGGTTTGAGCTTAAAAAGAACATGGTGCACCGCGCACACCAACTGGGCAATTCACAAAAGTCTCCTCACGAAGATCCACAACAACATCTCCAAAACATTTGAGATAAGTGACACTTACATCCTCGCCGGAGTATCATCCGACACGCAAGGCACATTATTCCCATTTTCATTATTGGGAGAAGCCGAAGAGGTGGTCAAAGCCGAACCACCTAACTCTATCACCACTTGGGATGGTCTTGAAGAAAATTTTTGACACGGTTCTTTCCATCCTAGAAAATAGAAAGACTTAGAAGTCGATTCTAAGTTTTAAACAAAGAGAGGTGGAGAATCAGATCATGCTTGGGAAAGGTTCAAATCTATGTTAGGGATTTTCCTCACCATCACCATCTAAATGATGTGTCAAGCATACTTTCATAGAGGGTTTGGAACCCCACACAAAAATTTGCTAGACTCAAGCAAATGGGACAAGCATTAGAAAAGACTTATTAGGAGTCAGATACTTGTTAAATCATATTTCGCAGTGGAAATCCAGAGTGGAATGCGGACTCTTCTAGAGGAGGAACAAGGAAAGCGACACGTAGCTCGAAGTGTGGATGGTTTTACAACTATCGCCGCACGTATAGCTGCGTTGCAAGATCAACTCAACACCCACTTCAGCGAATATGAGCTTGAATCAATCTCAAGCCCCAATCAATGTAGTGTACAGATTTGGTGTGAAGTATGCGTAGTGATGAACACTCACCGAGTGTTTTGGGGAAAATCCTCATTCGGCGAACTTTGTTGGTAATGTACAGAGAAATAATCACAAGCAGTATGGCAATAATTACAACCCGAATTGGAGAAATCATCCGAATTTCTCTTTGGGGTAGCAAATGTGCTCATCAAGGCGGTTCAAATCGTGGTGTGTAGAGAAATCAAAGAGGGCAAAGATAACTATCAAACTCACTGCGAGGCAACAATGCACCCTCCTCCACCACCCACCAGTATTGAGGAAATGTTTAAAACAATGCTAGCTAACCAAGCTCAAAATGCGTGATGATTATGTGAAATGAAGTCGACATAAAGAACAATCAGCTAGCGACAAAGGCTAAAGCAATGGGAGATTCTCTTGTATTGTGAGGGCATGCTTCACGAGAGATTGTAATTTCGTGTCTGAGTGTTTGATAAGTTGATTTGCATGAGTTTGCCGAGATCGAGAGTCGATTCTTGAGTTTAGGAGGTCTAAATGTGGTGTATGACATTGTGTTGATGAGACTGTGCTTGGTTTTCTTGATGATTTGCTATATTAGTAATGGGTATAGCCGTAGCTTGAATTGTCGAGCCAAAGTATGGCATGGGTTTCAGTTGCATGAGATGTAAGAGTATTGTTCGAGGATGAACAAGGTTTAAGTGTGGGTAAGTGGATCTTGACGTAATTATATGCCCAAGTGATACTCAAATGCTTCATTTCGTCTTTTTATCTATCGTTATTTGTGTATTCTCATGTGATTTGTAGTTAAATGTGAATTTATACTTCAACCAACATGATTAGTGTTCTTTGTAAGTAAAATGTAATTTTGGGATGCTAAGATATATGTTGGTAAAAATCGGGAATGGACTTGGAAGCAAGCAGTGGAAAAGGTCAAGGAAGAGTAGCAAAAATAAGGGCTCCGCGATGGAGCCGTGTCACGCTGCTATCGCGGAGGCATTCTGCCTTGGGTGAAATTAATTTGGCCATTTCTAGTGAAGCCTCGCGTTACCTCCGTGACACGGAGGCAATGCCACGTGATGCAAGTCGTGGCACATTGCGTATATTTACCTGGGACATCAATTTCCAGTGAGGGTTCGTATTTGCACCGTGACGTGTTGGCCAGGCTCCGCGATGCAAGCCGTGGCACGGCAAGGAGAAATTTCTGAGGAACCTAATTCCAGAGAGAGTCCCCGTTAGCCCCGTGGCACGGAGGAGGTGCTCCGCGATACACTCCGTGCCACGTTGCTTGTTATTCTGAAAAAAATTCTCACCAGTATAAATAGCACACTTAGGTTTATTTTTAAACATTGTGACTTGGTTGAGAAAGAACGTGGGTTACAGGCAGTTGAAGGGACGAAAATTCTAGGGTTCTTCTCTATCTCTTTCTCTTTTATCTCAATTGTTTATATGATTTATACTCATTTTATGATGTTTAATCCACAAATGAGTGGCTAAATTCACTTCTTGCTAAGGTTAAGAATAATTGTGGTGGAAATGTAATTGTTGATCATTTTGGTTTTTCATCTTTTCTTCAATGGTTGTTCTATCAATTCTTGTTCTTACTGTATTAATGTTTGGCCAATGTTAATGTACATCTAAAAAATCCAATTTTGATTTTGAAAAGAAAAGAAATTGGAAAGTTGTGAACTGGTAGGGTATGATCGCTTCTTAGTTTAGTAAATTGAGAATTGATTTACATTCAGAATAGAAATATATCTGAAAGTCTTATTAGTCAATTAAGGAATCGGTTTTGTATGGCTAGAACATGAAATACTTTTATCACAGAAATGTAGATTGAAGGTTCATGATTCTTTAGTTGGGTAGGATACGAAAGTTCCAATCCATAGGAAATAATTCTTGACTAGCAACCGAAGGAAAGATTAACTAAATTGTATCGATAAATTACTTTCCTGCATGTTCGTTTTAGTCTCAGCATGCTCATTACTATAGTGAAGAGTCACTTTATAATTTTGTCTTAGATTCGTATAAATTAGAAAACTAAACTCTCAAAATCTTATTTAAATTGTTGTCTGCATTTTTAAAGATATAGTTCATTAACACTTAAGTTGATTATTACCTTAGTCCAGTCCCTGTGGGATCGATACTTGGCTTACTTAAGCCATTTTACTACTTGTTTGACCACGTGCACTTGCGTGTAGTTACAAAAGACGCGAACACTATGTTGCCTATGCAGGCATACTACAACGTTTGGCATTAGGGGGCCAAGACTGGAAATGGAGGCCTGCCTTGACGCAGGTGATGGTTCGAGAGGCTCCAGTGGACATATCTGAAAGGACAATATCTAGGATGCTGTATGGACCAAATTATCATGCTCCAATGAACACGGCTGAGTTCGACCACAGGCTATATGAGTTAAACAAAGTCAAGACCAAAAAGTTGAATAGTCAGGAGTGCATTAGACAATATACTTTGTTGTCTCAGATCATTGCTACAAGAGGTCCACTGGTTGAATGGTTGGACGACATAGAGTCTCAGATAAAGAAGGCCACACTCAACTTTGAGGCTAAATTTTGGAGGTCACTGGTGCGGCACAGGATGGTACCAACCAGCAATGATAACATCCTCTCAGTTGACAGAGCGGCCTTGGTAGCAAGTTTTATAGAGGGATATGCCATAAATTTCCCGTGGTACATTGCTGAGGAGATTAGAGAGCAGGCAATCAATGAAGGTACTACAATTCCCTCCCCCTGCCTGATTGATAGAATCCATCAGGAGTTTAAGGTGCCGGAGTTTCCATCAGTTGATCAGAGAATAGTGGTACAGAAGATAACAAATATCGGGTTGATTCAAGATGACACAAACCCGGTATCGAGAGAAAGGAATTAGGCAGCTGCATCTGCTGGAGTGACCGTATTAGTAGAGGCATTTGGCAGCTGGATGCCTACGGAGGCTACACAGTTCACTAAGTTGGCAGCTGAACCTACTGAGGGTAGAGATACGGGTAGCCAACCTGAGGCTATAGATACAGTGGACAACTCCGCACCTGCTGATGTTCCTAATTCATCATCTACCAAAGCAGTACCTAGACCACCAGTTGCTCCTCCATAAGCCAGTACAGCTGGATTGGTTATGATTTCTTAGAATTTTTTGGTTTATATTGCTAGGCGGCCAGCTAATGCCGAAGAGCAGCAGGCACGCACGCTCTACAGGTTAAAGTTCTTATGGAGCAGGTAAAGCCTTGGGTGACGAAGGAGTTGGAGGCATTGTCCAGTTCTGTAATGACCAGTTGGACGATTTCGAGAGAAGAATGGATAAGCGCCTTGCACAGTTACAGGCGCATGAATTGGAAAAATGATATGTAGAGTTAGGAGCGCTCAGAGCTGAGGTGTGGGATTTGGCCGCATGACAGGTAGCTACAGTACCTCCATTGGTGCTTCCTATGCTAGATGATGAATTTGAAGAAAAGCTACCACCGATTTTTGATTTTATCACTTAGGAGCCAGTGGCACATGATAAGGGAAAGAGACCTCATGAGTAGGCAAGCTTTGAAGAAGATGCTTCTGTGCTCCGTCAGCAAAAATGAGAGCGGAGTGAGATGGAGAGAGCGCTGCATGTTTCCAGAGAGGAGGCTTGATAGAGAGTCAAAATTGAGGCAGCGAGAGCTCGTGGAGAAGGCACGAGCTCCTTTGGATTTGAAAATGCACTGGGTCAAGCCGGTAATGTTGGAGATAACATTGGAGGCGTATCTACACCCTCCACCAACCAGGTAGCTGACACCTAGGTCACACAGGTATGTTCCCTATTTCCCTAGTTTTGTCTGATATATATGCGTCGAAGAATGACACGTGCTTTTCTTAATGGGGGTGGGGAGGGATACTTGTGCATTCTTTTGATGAACATAACTCGAGGGTTTTTCTTGCCGGATATCTTTTCCCTCATTTGTTCCATATCTAGTAGAACCAGCATGTTTATGGTTTTATGTTTTTTTAGTGTTTGTTTGTGTCAGTTAGAAGAAAGTTAGGTGAACTAAACGCATTCAAGAGCTTAAATTGTTGATTTTTGTTGATTTGTAAGTTGATACTCCTCCTAAATTTTTATATGTGTATGTTAAAATTGACAAGTATGACCTTTTTGAATCTTTGCATGGCATTGAAACTGTGAAAATGTTTACCATTGTATGGTTGTACATGAACTAGCAGTTATAAGAAGTGATAATATTGACCTGTGCTATGTGTGAGTGAGGTTTAATAGCTATATTCGATTGTGTATGTCAATCTAGAACTTTCTTGGTCAGTAGGAAACTAGGAAAGGATCATAGGCCGTTTTTGATTTATGAGCCCACTTTAGCCTTAAAAGACCTATAAAAAGAGAATAAAAATACTTTGATCCAAATGTTTTAGCTTAAATTGACCTTTCTTTTTGTTTACACCAATTCACCTTCCTGCTTTTATTAAGAATGAACCTGTTTCGGCCCTAGTCCCTCCTTGGACACTGTGAACCTCAACCTAAGCAAATCGCCTAAGTTGAGGGTTTCTATTATAGGGGTGATTAAAAAGAGTAGGGTGGGATGAAAATTTGGGTAATGAAAAGGAAAGAGTGGGTGGGGTATGCATAATGAAAAGAAAAGAAAGAAAGAAAAATTGTTGTCAAAGAGCAAGAAAAAAAAAAGAAAAGAAAGATGTGACATCAATGAATGCTTGAATGAAGAGAAAACTGCACCCGTAGTTGCAAATGTAAATAAAATAAATAGCAAGTAAAGGAAAAAGGGAGAAAATAATAAAAAGGTTAAAAGTGGAGTCAAGAAGTGTGTAGTTCCAAGGAGGGTTAATCTACTAATTCCATATGTACCATACCTAAACTTGAGCTATGTTACAAGACTAGAAAGTCCTATAGTGATCCTGGTTACTTGCTATGGTATTGCATGTACTCAGTTAGAATTTCTTTGTGAGAGAGAGTGAATCTTACCTAGTCCCAAGAGAAATACAATAATCATAAACACATGTGTGAGTATAGGACTTCTTTGTGGTGAGAGCATTTGATCAAAAAAATCATCTGCAAATTGTCTAGGTCAGTGTTATAGNGTATCCAGAATATTCTGTATTTGCCCTCAAGTCATCAAGTGAGAGCATTTGATCAAAAAAATCATCTGCAAATTGTCTAGGTCAGTGTTATAGATTTGTGCGTGGTTGCAAGTGACAGTGTTTTGCCATGTTTTGATTCTTTTGTATCATGGTTGGAAATTTTGCATGTGCATTGTGATTGAGTTGATATGATGAAGGAGGGGTTATAAAATTCGATTTGATGAATAAATGTGACTGCCATAAGTTTCCTAGAGTTCTTTCGATTGAAGCGTCAAAGTAGTGTAGTTTAGTTTATTTTATTTTGTTTTTTCCTGAGGACATACAAAAGTTCTAAGTTAAGGGTGTTGATGTGTCGTAATTTTACGGAACTTTCGACGCTTATAACTAATAAACTATGCACATTCTGGGTATGTTTATATAGGTATGATGTGGTTTGTATTTAACGTTGCAGGAAAACAGGTTTAGAAGTGAACTTGGCAAATTAATGCTTAAAAAAACTTAACAGGTGACTGCCAGACACTTCACGAGTCGTTGGTAGTTAGCACGACTCGTTGCTGAAGTCGTGGGCAAATGTCAAATTTTGGAAGATGTAGAAATAGAGTACCTGATAGGTTGAGAGAACGACTCTTTACATCTGGTAATGAGTTGTGAAGTCAGTTGTGAAGACTAGGAGAGGAATTAGTGAAGAAGTAGCCAGTGAAGTTGACGAATGACATAACGAAGAGTTAGTTGACTAAATGACTCTTGGTAGATCACTGGAACCAACTATGAGATACACTGGAAAGTTGAAGGAATTAGACCACGAGGGGCCTAACGACTCGTGACCAAGCACAACGAGTCGTTAGGTGACCTATTGCCACAACTAGGTTCGATGCTGAGGATGATTAATTTTAGCAAGGCACTACTCGTCAGAGGTCCTAACGAATCATCACCAAGTCCATCAGCACTGATGACCTGGTTTCCATTTTTAGTTTGGAAAAGGTTTTCTTGGAACTATAAATACAGTTTTTAGGTTTATTTTTGATAGATAGTTTATTATTACTATTTTTCACATAGATTTTGGGTGTTGTACGATTATCCTTGATTCAAGAAACAAAGTTTGCAATTTTGTTCTTGAATTTGAGGATAAAAAGCAACATTGGAACTTATTCATCAATTTTGGAGTTTTATTCAATTACTTGAATTTCTTCTATGATAATTTGTAAGTTGCAATTGTGATTTATTCAATATTTTGTGTTTGTGATCATTCAAACATGAGTAGCTAAACCCATAATTAGGATTGTGGGAACCAAGATGAATTAACACACATAGGTTAAACACTTAGTGATTCTTGAACGGGGTTTAATGCATGTATTGTTTTTCCCTACACTTTAATTGATTCTTGATGGTTGCAAATGTTAGGACTTGCCTTATTCTTTCTTACCAGACCAAGGAGGTAGTGAATGGGAAAAGGGAATAACAACGAAGATTTGAGGCTATCAACCCTCATCTAATAGCTTGAAATTGTCCGGGGATAGCTAATCTAATATTAAGGATAAGGATTAATTAAGCGTACTCCTGTATATGGACCAAGTTGCGTGGTGATAATCATCTAGATAGGGAATCAACAATTTAGGTGAACCTAACTTACCGATATTGCATGTTAAACACCGGAATAGATCACTAGTGTACAAGCCTTGTGGTTATGAAGTCTTGGGGAACACAATCCTAGTCAAGTCGTTAATTGAATACAAATCGAATTTGACTTAAGCATTTCATAGTTTTTACTCATATATAGTAGTCTATTTCGTTCCTCCTTAAGAAATAAGTAACCCGATAGTAACAACTATTCGCATTTACTTAAGTTCTTTCCGTATTCCCTGTGGGATTGACCACAACCTATAGTTGGGTTCTATATTTGACATCGACTGCTTTATATCTCAATTGCGAGGTACAATTTTGGCGATATCAGCACCTCCTTGCTCCTTTGTATTACTTGGAGCAGTTTTCACGTCCGAAGCTCCAACCAAAGTTGGGTTTTCAAAATATGCTACACTATCATCATTCATCAAGACGGGCTTTACTGACTCCTCAATTACAACCGGCCTAGGAGGATCAACTGTTGCCTTCCCGCTCCTTGTAGTGACCGTTGTGCAATGACTGACATTTTTCAGATTTTGCACTATGTTGCTAAGAAGTGTGCCTTTATGCCTTTGATTCATTGAAATAGACATCTGACTCTTCTGCTGCTCAATCTACTTAATGGCCACAACATGTGACTCCACCTTTTCATTCAAACCATAAAAATCAGTGCGGAGCTCCTTAAAGTGGTTATCTGTTGTCTCCATCTTCTTTAGTACTTTGGACAACATGTCTTCAACCCTTGAACCACCGGACTCTGGCTCACGGTTTCTTGGAGGAACATACAGACCGCTTCTATCATTCTTGTACTCCTCATGCTTCTTCTAGTCTCAATTATCTCTATATTGGCCTCAGTTGTAATTATTATCCTTGTAAAAGTTCTGACCTTGGTTCTCTTGACCTTGATGCCAAGAGTCTTGGTTATACCCTTGCGTGTTTGTCCGGCAACCCGCCCTTTGATCATTTAAATAATTAGCTTCTTCCTCATACTCAGATTCACATCCATCATTTTTCAGGGCCTTGCCTTGAGAACCCACAACATTTACTTTCTTCACTTTGACTCCCATCAAGTGCTTGAAAAGCAACCCCATAGTGGTCTTTATCTCTACAATATCTTGATCACGCTCCTCATCTTTTCTCCTCTGTTCCGCATACATACCAATCGCATAAGAACCAGCCGGAGTCTCTGAGTCTCTAGTGTGCCAAGCGTGGTTGGTTTGGTGATCTTGTCAAGTAGCTCAGTAGCCTCTGCACAATTGTGGCTCATAAAGGTTCCGCAAGAGATGGTATCAGCCAATGCCTTGGTGTTAGCATTCAGAGACCTATAGAATATCTCCAACAATGTATCATCTGGAATCTTATGATTTGGCACCCTCTTCAGCTTCTTGTTGAAAGCATCCAGGTCTCGTGAAGTGCCTCTGAATTCAATTGTCTAAAATTATATATTTCATGTTTCAACAGCAACGCTTTCGATGGTGGGAAGAATCTTTCAAGAAAAGCTCTCTTAAGTTCCCCCCAAGTAGTGATGGATTTCCTTGGCTCCTAGTATTGGGCATGCATGAACCTAAGACCTGTTAAATACAAAAAAAGCAAAAAAAATAAAAAGGAAATAAGAACCAATAGTAAAACAAACACAATTAACGAAAGCCTTAACCGTATTCGCTGGCAATGGTGCCAAAATTTGATGTCGCCCAAATTACACCTCGCAATTGAGATATAAAGCGGTCGATGTCAAATATAGAATCCAGTGAAGATTGAGGTCAATCCAATAGGGAATATGGAAAGAACTTGAGTTAATGTGAGTGGTTGTTACTATCGAGTTACTTATTTCCTAAGGGGGAAAGAAATAAATAATAAACAAAAGTAAAAACTACTCGATGTTTAGATCAATATTGATTTGTATTCAATTAACGAGTTGACTAGGATTGTGTTCTCCAAGACTTCATAACCACAAGACATTTACACTAGTGATCTATTCCGGTGTTTAACATGCAATATTGGTAAGTTAGGTTCACCTGAATGATTGGTCCCCTATCTAGATGATTATCACAATGAAACTTGGTCCGTATACAAGTGTACGCTTAATTAACCCTTACCCCTTAATATCGGATTAGCTATCCCCGGACAAGTTCAAGCTATTAGATGAGGGTTGATAGCCTCAAATATCCATTGTTAATCCCTTTTCCCATTCACTACCTCCTTGGTCCAGTAATTAAGAATAAGGCAAGCCCTAACGTTTACAACCATCAAGAACCAATTAAAATGAAGGGAAAAACAATACATGCATTAAACCCGTTCAAGAATCACTAAGTGTTTAACCTATATGTGTTAATTCATCTTGGTTCAAACAACCCTAGTTATGGGTTTAGCTACTCATGTTTGAATGATCACAATCACAAAATATTAAATAAAATCATAATTGCAACTTACAAATTGTTGTAGAAGAAAACCAAGTAATTGAATAAAACTCCAAACTTGATGAATAAATTCCAATGTTGCTTTTGATCCTCAAATTCAAGAACAAAATTTCAAACTTTGTTTCTTGAACCAAGAATAATCGTACAACACCCAAAATCTATGTGAAAAGTAGTAATAACAAACTATCCGTCGAAAATAAAACTTAACAGTGTATTTATAGTTCCAAGAAAACCTTTTCCTAACTAAAACTGGAAACCAGGTCATCAGTGATCACGGGCTTGGTAACTATTCGTTAGGACCTTTGACGAGTTGTGCCTTGCTAAAATCAATTGTCATCAGCATCGAACCCAGTTGTGCAAATGGGTCACCTAACGACTCATTATACCTGGGCATGAGTCGTTAGGCCCCTCATGGTCTAACTCCTTCAACTTTTTAGTGTATCTCATGGTTGGTTCCATTCATCTGCCAACAAGTCGTTTAGTCAACTAACGACTCGTTATTTCTTCCATCTTCATTCCTCTTCCAGTCTTCACGACTGACTTCAAAACTCATTACCAGATGTAACGAGTCATTCTCTCAACCCGTCAAGTACACTGTTTCTGCATCTTCAAAACTCAATAGTTGCCCATGACTTCAACAACGAGTCGTGCTAAGTGTCAACGACTCATAAAGTGTCTGGCAGTCACCTATTCAGTTGTTTTAAGCATTAATTTTCCCAGTTCACTTCCGAACCTGTTTTCCTACAACATTAAACACAAAACACATCATACCTATATAAAAATACCCGAAATGTGCATAGTTTCTTGATTTTAAGCGTCGAAAATGCCGTATAATCACGACACATCAAATATAAATGTGTTGATGGGACAAGACCCCAACTAACTCACTAAAGAATGAAACTGGACGTACTGAGTACAAGATGATAAAAGGTCCTTGAAGGATGAGGACTCACTAATAGGCTGGGAAGTGCTAAGTCTGAAAATCTAGCTAGCGGCGGGACTGAACCTTAATGTCCGATCATATATCATGAAACAATACAACATAGAGTATGCAGTCAGTACTTTGAATGTATCGAGTATGTAAGGTAAGTAAAACTGCTAAGTAAGTAAAACTAAAATATTGCATATCATAAAACTATTCAAGATAAGATTCTGAGAGTAAGTCTTGTATGTTATTATCTGAAAACATGGTTTAAGCATAACTGAATATCATGACTGAATTGAATGACCCATTGCTGAAACTGATAATCATAAGTAAAACTAAAAATTGGGTCAAACCTGCTAAAGACAAAATATCATAACTGATAAATATGCATAACTAAAATCATGAGGAATAATGGGAGACTCATCATATAACCAACATTACCGCAATAGAGCTTACATGGTCCCGACTATTAAACTCAAGTGGGCAGAGCTGTCCAACGCCTTGCCAGGGCTAAGGGTGCTACCATGATATTGATATCAAGCTGAAGGATAATAATGGAGGTCCCAAATAATCTGAACATACCTATGTTGGCCCGTAGTTTTGAGGCACAGGGTTGACTGAACCCTTAGCCTACTTGATGCTAGACACTATTCCCAAAAATGTGCATATGATCTCCATCGTTTTTCAATGAAGTTGAACCATCGTCTTGCAATGAAGCTGAATCATAATAATATATGCATAATTTGAAAACATATCTTGAGGAGCCTTGGCTCAACCATACCACAATCTGAAAAGTGGAAGTCTAGACTCCAAAAGCATGTGGTAAGCTAATAACATGAAATTGAAGTAACGAATGAAACATACATGATCAAATGGGCATGCTCAAACTTGTAAATGTTTTAGATAATCAAAATCATGGATATAAACATGGTTAATTCGAAATCATATTTCCATCATATACATCTCATCATATTTGAAAACATAGTCATAATCTCAACCTTTCATGAACTTTTATAATTGGGCATCATAATTGTATGATTTTGAATTCATCATTTCTAATTGAAAACATTATAAAACATTCCCATTAATATTGAAACAATATTAGAAACATGAAGAGAATTTACCTATGATAGATACTTAGAAAATCTCATATATTGGGTTAAGAGGCTTAGATTCATCAACATAGAATTACATGAATTAGAAGAGAATTTGGGCATGGGAGTGAAGGAGTACTCCAATTAATAACCCTACATACTGTTGAGCCCGCAATTGTACGGGTTGTACAAATAATATAGTGGCCCTTTTTAAGAACCGGAATGTCGAACCCACAGGGACTGGACTACAGGGTAAAACCTTCTTGAGTGTTAATTTACTATAACTCTAATAA
>JACEIK010003965.1:68361-120120 GCA_018107945.1 Datura stramonium
TCACACTTCCCTACAATTTACATGCAAATGTACACACATTGTTGGCTAAACAAGGCAAAAGCGATGCATTTGAGTATCAATTGGGCATATAAATATGCCCTTGATTACATACCTGGGTACTTTTGATTTCACAACCTTCTTGAATTCCCAAAGGAATTGGAGGAGAATGGATGAATTCTAGATTTGATCACCCTCAGGAACTTCCTAGTCTTACCTGCTTGGAGAGGGATTGGTTTAGAATGAGTTAAATCCTCATAAAATAATCCTAACTGAGCTTAAATAATGTAGTTTAAATCTTAGTAATTTTGAAATTACAAAAAAGCTCTTAATAAATTCACTGGAAAAATCACACTGCCAATCCCATCGAGGGACTAGACGAGTCGTTACCAGTGACCATGACCCATTGCTCGCTCCCATTGACAACACTGGAAAAGCTTATTCTTCTAGTCACCAAGAGGGACACCACGACTCATGGTGTGCCTGAAGACACATGGTGACCCAGTCGTGAAGAGCACCACCAAAAATTCAACATCCAAACCAACCTCTGCCCACGACCAACCTAATGACTCGTCGCCCTTACCAGGAGTCGTTGCTTCTCTCGTGGTCACCCCTGAACCACGAGTTCTTGGAACTCTTCCCTCCATTGCATGAGTCACTCCACGACTCATGGGGTACTTCACGGGTCACTGGACGACTAGTCCTATGACCTGGTGCGAAATTTCCTTCTTTCTCTATTTGAACCCTCGGGTCTGATCTTAGCGATTTTCGGGGTATTACACAATTCCTGATCACTAATCGTACCTTGAATTTTGCCATTCTCCAATTTTTCTGGTCTTTTCCATAGTTCCTTGGTTCAGGTCTTAGGTAGGTCGCATGACTCATTGTTGCTACCCATACCAGGATACTTGGCCTGTGCAAAACCTTCTGGAATTTACTACGACTGCTATGGTACGGCTCATACCATGAGCCGTAAGTTGGTTTTTGCTTAAACCTTGCTCCTGGGCCTTTCCATGAATCTCAGTACGGCTCGTACCAGGATGGTACGACTCATACTGAGAACCATACTAAGCCACTTTTCTGCATTTTTCTCCAAATTTTGCACAATTCAGCTCCAACATCTATTTTTCCTAAAAACAAAGTAAAAGTGCCTCATATCCATATAAATGCACCTAAGTCTATGCTAGTTTCCTAGTTTTAAGCATCGAAAGTGGTGTAAACTCACAGCACATCAACACCTTCAACATAAGAATTTTTCATGTCCTCGGGAAAAGAAAACAAAAACTAAAAATGACGCTTAACTTGAAAGTAAACCTAAAATACCTACAACCAACACAACAAAATATGCAATATGAACCACAATCAACTAATGAATCCTTTTCCCTTCAAACTAAGTCATCTATGCACACATTTAACCAAAATTTATGACATACAAGAATCAAAATATGGCATCAAACTATTAGAAGAGAATTGAGCTATCACCAATGCTCTTCACTAATTGGTAAAATACAACAAAAATAAAGTACCCTCACAGAAAATGAAGTCCCCAACACTCACAGATATATAAAATAATGATCTTGGGACTAAACAAATGGGACTCTCACTCTCCCAAAGAAGTTTCAAATACTTCACATCAGATATCATAGGCTTTCCCTTATTTTCTCTACTTTGGTTCTTTGGACATCCAGGCTAAGATCACTATAGGACTTTGTTCGGCTTGTAATCTAAGCTTAGGGCTGGGTATGATACATATGGAATTTAATGACTAAACCCTTCTTGGCACAAAATGCATGTGGCTCTACTTTACATTTTTTTCCCATTTTTCACTTTTTAACTTTTTCCTCCCTTTTCTCCTTTGACATGCAATATATGGGTATGGTGTGTTTTGTCATTTTTTAAATTCCCTTTTCTCTTGTATTTTCTCTTTATTTTTCTTTTTTCAACTCTCTTTTATTTTCTTTCCTTGTCACACCACACCTTATCTTTAACTTTTTTCCTTTCTTTTCTTTTTTCACCTCCCCACAATTTATGCACCCCTGTTATAGTCACCCTCAACTTAGGAATTTTTCTTGGGTTGAGGTTCACAATGTCCAAGGAGGAATAAGAGCCAAAACAGGTTCATTATAAACAATGGGTAAAGTTAAAGGCTAATCGAAGAAAAATGGATAATATAAGACTCAAAATTGGGAAAAAGGGATTCATCATCATTTGGTAGGGTCATTTAATCTAAAGTGGATAAGTTCAATAACAACGTATTATCATATCCTAACCAACTATCTTAAAGCCCATGCAAAGACCAACCGGGAAAGTTCTAGATCCTCTACGCAGTATTGAACTAGGTATACATCTTCACTCACTCAAGGTACCGGTTTGCATTGAATCTACCTATCTAGTTCATGCATGGATAATACACAACTACTCATGATCATAATTTAAATTCCATACAAAGATCCACAGAAGTCATGCAATTGTGATTAACCACACGACTAAAATTAAAAATTTTCAAACAGTGTCAATTATTTTTCAAAAACGTCAAACTAGTGCATTTATTGGTTGCAAAGTAATTCTAAGCTACTTCTAATTAAATGAAAAAATCTATACATGCCAGTTCTACTAGTTAGCATGCCCGAGAAAAAAGAAACACGACAAGAAAAATACAAGTACACCCCTCCCCTTTGAAAAATATGCTTCATCCCCGAAGCATAAAATATGTAAGAACAAGGGAAAGGGACATACCTGTGGCTACTCAGACTTTATCTTCCATGGGTTTCCTCCCACGCGACACCTGATTTAATGTCGCAGCATGATGTAAGTCCCTTGACTACTCAAAATTCATCAAGAAACTCATAATCATCATCGATTGTTGAGACAACCCTAAATTCATTGGGTTTCTTTATTGACCGGAAGACACTAAAGGTGATCTCCTCTTTATTTAACCACAACTTTAGTTGGCCAGCTTCCACATCAACCAAGGCTCTTCAAGGGCTAGGAATGGTCGCCCAAAGATAATGGGGACTTCAAAATCAACCTTGAAATGAAGGATTACAAAGTCTGCTGGGAAGATGAAATGCTCCACCTTGACATGAACATCAACTAAAATCCCTACTTGCTTTTTAACTATACGGTCTTCCATTAATAGCCGCATTGACGTTAGTGTGGGGGCTCCATAGCCTAGCTATTTGTAGACAGCTAATGGCATCAGGTTGATGCTTCAACATAAATCACAAAGTGCCTTCACAAACTCAAGATCACCAATCAATCACGAAATGGTGAAGGAACCTAGATCCTCCTTCTTTTGAGCGAGGACCCATGAAGCTATGGCACTACAATGATGCATGTTACCTACTGGCTCATAGCTCACGGACCTCTTCTTGGTCACAAGGTCCTCTATAAACTTGGCATATCCAGGCATCAGCTCTAATGCCTCGACCAATGGTATGTTCACCGATAACTATTTAAGCATAGAGAGGAATTTTTGGAACTTACCATCTTTTTCCTTCTTCTATATCCTTTGAGGGAATGGTGGTGGTGGTTGAGGAATAGCCTAATCAATTTTCCTTCCCCCTTTCTTCTTACACTTTTCAAATTCAAACTCCTTTGCACCAACTAGAGCCCCAGTCAACTCAGCTTTACCTGTGAGCTCATGCTGAGCAACCTCATCTCCTCACCAAGCTCAATCTCCTTCTATATTTCTAACTCAACTACAATCGACAGGGGGGTTCAACTGTGGTCTTTCCACTCCTAGTCATCATAGCCATACAATGAATGTCATTTTTGGATTCTGCGTTGTGTTTCTATTAAGTGTTCCCTTCTGTCTTTAACTTGGGGAAGCCGACATATAATCTAGCTATTACTCAATTTGCTTGATTGTAGTGGCATGCGATTCAACTTTCTAGTTCATACCCGATATATCCGCTCGAATCTCTCTTAGCTGATCATCGGTTGATTTTACCTTCTAAAGCATCTCAGCCATCATGTTGTCCAATCTTGAGGGTCCATGATCACCCTCACGTGCATTAGGAGGAACATACAAACCTATGATGACACTGCAATATCCATCATTCTTTCTCCATTCGCCCTCTCGCTCACAACCTCGATTCTATCCCTATACTCATTTCGATTGTAGTTGTCCTAATACTGGTTCCGATCTTCATTTTCAGAACCTTGGCATCATGGTTTCTATCCAGGACTTTGGGTATTGGTCTGAAAACACACCACCTAGTTGTCTAATAAGTCTGCCTCCTCCTTGGAATCTTATTGCTCCTACCCCGGTTCCTAACCCTGAGCTCCCACTACGTTTATTTTTCTGGAACCATCACCCACAATATGCTTCATGAGCGGATATAATGATGTCCGCATATGAGCTAATTCCTAATCACAGTCCTCCTCCTTTTTTCATTAATCTACACTCATACCAACAACATAAGTACCTACAGCTGCTTCCGCTTCCCTGGTGTGCCAGGCTCTGTTAGTCTTAGTCACTCTTTCAAAAATAATGGCAGCTTGCTCCCACATGTAACTCACCAATGCTCCTCCCGCCATGGTATCTACTATAGCGTTTGTCCTGTTATTCAAAGACCTACAAAAAATCTCCAACAAACTGTCATATAAAATTTTGTGGCTCGGACACTTGGTCAACTTCTTTTTAAATCTCAACCAGGTTTCATGAAGTGCCTTCACTTTCAGTTGTAAGAAGTTAGAGATCTCATCCTTAAGTTTTAGCATCTTGGAGGGTGGGAAGAACCTTTCTAATAAAGCCTATCTAAGCTCCCTACAGTTTGTATGGAGTCATTGTGCAACTGCGATAACCATAAAGTGTCTTGTTAAAAAAGAGAGAAGAGGAAAAGTCTCAACCTTATTGCATCCTTACTTAGACCAAGAAACCTGAACACCTTGCATATTTTGATGAAGTTCATCAAGTGCAAATCTGAATCATCAGTTGCAAGACCACAAAACACGCCTTTCATACTCAGCAACTGCATCATGGTGCTAGTGATGCCAAACTTTTCCCCAGCAGGCAAAGGTGGTGTTATGATAGCTCCAATTGACTCGACTACACAAACATCTGGGTCATCCTCATCAATGAACTAAGGGGCATATTTCTGGCCTCTATTTCCCTCTCTATTTCAGCCAACATTTACGACTTCACCCTAAGCATCCTCGACTTCTTGAAGTTCAACTTGTCGAGTTAGCTCAGCTAGCCTATCTTCTTTAGCAACAAAGGCCACTCTTTGCTCAAGGTTCTCCATTCTTTGCAGTGTTCGTTGTAGTTCAAGATCAAGAGGAATCAAGGGGTTTCACTCCGTCAAATACTTATCATTCACCAAGAGACAACCTGTGGGTGTGAAAAACAAAAAAAAATGTAAATGAGTAAATAACAACTAAAAGTTAAACACAAGCAATTAATCTAATCTTAAGTCGTATTCCCTGACAACGGCGCCAATGTTCAAATTCACACTCCTGATAAAGCATGAAGTGGATGTTGTCAATAAGGAATCCAACAAAGGTTGGTGTCGATTTGACAGGAAATATGGTCAAGATAGAATAACACAGGTATTTAATCTTTTAGATATGTTATCTCCAAAAGGGGGGGGGGGTTATAAAACCAATAATAAAACAAGATTAAAAATTGGTTATTGTTTTTTAAGATTTGCAATTAACTAGGGTAAGTATTCCCCATAGATTCATAACTACTTTGGGTTTCCACTCATGATCTATCCCAATGCTTACTTATAGAACTAATAACTAGGGTTCATCCAAATGACTTGTCCGTCCTTATTGGATGACTGTACTCAATCAATGGGTTAGGTCTCATGAGCGATTTCAATTCAACCGTTATTAATTTATTCCTAATTAACTATGCTGTGATCACAATTCAAGTATACAATGCCCTATAAAGATCAAGGCTTTGTTGTAATTCTCTTTTCCTGATCTCTACTTCTCTAGGTTCAAACAAGTAAAGAATTCAGGAAAGTCATAACGTCATTAAGAAATATTAAAGATGAAGAGAATACAATACAAGTGTTTAGCATTGGTTTAGAATCAGTTTGTGTAACCCTAGTTCGTTAATCCATTATGGTTCCCACAACCCTAGTTTTGGATGTTTTAGCCTCTCATGATTGTAAGATCATTATTAGCATTCATAGACAAACACATAATTGAATACTTACAAAGATGATTGAAAGAAAACCTGCTTGATTATCACAAGAATTGATGTTGAATAATTCAAGAACAAGGAAGAAATCAAAGCAAGAAAACCTCCAAGACTTGAATTAAAGTTAACAACAACTTGTCTCTCAATGAAATATAACTCAATGTTCGACTCTCTAATCTCCTCTAATTGCTTCTCTCTACTGAAAATGACATAAAAAGTGTTTATATAAAAAACTGGAACCTTCTCCTAAGTAAACAGGGAAACTACCAAAAGATGTCGCCGCCTTCAAATACAACCCATAATCGGATTGTATGAGTCGTACCTTGACTCATACATTGGATGCCTTCTGCTGAATCTGGCTAAGTGTTGACTTCTAGTATAAATCACTCCATGTAGATAAGTTCTTAGGAATTAGGTTGTCACATCCTTGTTCAACAATGTCGTTGTGAGGCTTATTCAACTACGTTTAGAGACTCGAAAGACCATGAACATTGCATTTATCTTGTGAGACAACAAATGAAGTCACATACGTGAACCATTGTGAATTTTAGCTTTGCATGAATGTTTAGCATTGACCCTGGATTCTTCTCATTATTGTTTTTCAATTACTTTGTGATCGTATTTAGATTTATTTTCAACAACAAAATCTTGAAAACTAGCACTTTTGAAATTTGACTGAATACTTTAACTTGATAATTCACTTAAAAACTAGTCCATATGTATTCGACATCCGGCTCTTAAGAGTCACTGTATTACATGCACGATCGCGTGCACCAGAGCGTAATCAAGTTTTTGGCACCATTGCCCGAGACTAGCAACATTCAGTAAATTTATTGTTTTGTGTTTTTTCATATTTTTTAAGTGTTAAAAAAGACTTGGTCTTGGTCATTTATTTTGTAGGTAATAGGTTTATCCTTGCATCAAGCTGCAAGGGATAGATAGTTGGTTGAACCCTACCCTGAACCAAAAAGAAGGTTAAGACAGTTACAAAGAGAGGGGTCCTCTTTATATCCTATCCGATAAGTTAAACTGGATGAGGTTGCACCCACAAGAATGGCTACTAGACTAGTTCGTGAAGTGGCAATCCACTCGCGACAGATGTTACCTCTAGCATCAGCAAGCTAGAGCCTAGAGGTAATTTTGAGCTCAAACAAAACATGATACAGTTGTTGCATTCCAGTGGACAGTTCGTCAGGATGACTCGTGAGGACCCACAAGAACACATGTAGAATATTTTGGAGATCAATGACACGTTCTTCCCCACTGGAGTGTCTACTGATTACACAAAAATAATAAATTTACTCAATGTTGCCAGTTCCCGACAATGGCACCAAAAACTTGACTGTGCTCTGGCGCACGTGGTCGTGCAAGTAATATACTCTTTCCATTTTCACTTTTGTAAGAGGAAAACAGATGGTTTAAGGCAGAACCACCAAACTCCATCATCACATGGGATGACTTGCCTCGAAAATTCCTCATCCGATTCTTCCCATCAGGTAAAACAGTGAAGTTGAGAAGCAAAATACTCTATTTCAAGAAAAGGCCGGAGGAGAATCTTTATTTGTCTCAGGAGAGGTTCAAGTCATTCTTGAGATACTGCCCTTATCATCAGCATTTAAAGGAGGTGCTAGCCCACACTTTTGTTGAGATTCTGGACCCACACACAAAAATATTATTAAACTCTGCATCATATGGGCAAGCACTGGAGAAGACATATAATGAGCTATAAACTGTGTTAAACATGATTGCACAAGGAAATCTAGAGTGACATAATATGTCATTCGGAGGAGCAGGCAAAAGAGCGAATGGATTTATTAAAGTGGATAGTTTGAATGCCTTGGTGGCCTAGCTAGCTTCATTGTAGCATCAGACGATTACTTAGTACAGTAAACTAAAATTGACACAATTGCAGGCAGAGGTAAATGTAGTGCAACCAGCTACCAGCTGGTGTGAAATTTGTGGTAACAACAAGCATGGTGTAAAATCTTGTGGGGAAAATCCAGAGTCAATCAACTTTGTAGGTAATATGCAGAGGAACAATCAGAATTTTAGGAACACCTATAACCGTAACTGGCTAAATCACCCTAATTACTCTTGTGGTGGAAATCAGGGGCAGAGTTAGAGTTATCAGCAACCTCAACAGCAGGGTAAGAAGAATAGTGGCCAATCCGACAATATTGAGGAGACGTTATAGAAAATCATCGCCAATCAAACTCAAATGGTAATTGATAAAGCAAAGATGGCTTCAGAGTTAAAGAATCAGTAGCTAGCCTCTAGAAACTTAGAGAAGAAAATGGGTCATTTAGCAACTACACAACATAATAGACAGCCGGGGGTTTTACCCAGTGATATAGATACAAACCCACAGCAGGTCATGGCTATCAGTCTGAGGAGTGGAAAACAGTTGGCTGATGCACCACAAAAAGAGAAGAAGAATGAGGTGCAACCCGAGTTAGTCAGACCTGGTCCTTTAGTGAAAAAGAGCACAAAGAAGAAGGATGCAGTAGATAAGTCACAATCAGCAAGGCAACCTTTATAGAGACCACCACCACCTTTCCCACAAAGGCCTAAGAAGAGAAAGGAGAATGCCTTTTTCCAGAAGTTCTTTGATATTTTCAAAGAAATTCACATAAATTTGCCTCTCATTGACCTTTTGCAGGTAATGCCAAAGTACGCTAAGTACTTGAAGGATGTGGTTGCCAACAAGATGAGGTTGATGGATGTCCAAACTGTAGCACTCACTGAGGAGAGCAATTTTAGGCTGACGAGCAAGATGCCCAAAAAGTTCAAAGAAGCCAAGGAGTTTCACCCTCCTCATACAAATAGGTGAAAAAGAGGTGATGAGGGCCTTGTGTGATCTAGGGGTTGCAGTGAACTTGATGCCCCTATCTCTGTTCAATACACTTGGTTTGGGAAAACCAAGGCCCACCAGAGTGATGATTGTCACGACCTGGACATAGGCCCGGATCGAGACACGGGACAAGGAGCTCCGAGAGGCTCTAGGTCGACCCATGACATGAACATACATCTAACTCAATCAAATAAAGTGGAATACTTAACATAACGACATGTAGGAAGTCTAAGAATAACGTATAATCCAAAAATACAACCCGAGTCTGAAGTTGAATACAATGTATTATCTGAAAAGCCTGTAAGTATAATAAGTTGCTGGGACAAGACCCCAGCTAACTCTCTAAGTATGAAATTGAAAATACTCAAACATAAATGAATAAAAGAGATACCCTCGACGGAGGAGGACTCACTAACAGAGAATGATGCTAACTCCGGAAGTTGGGTAATGGCAGGATTAAGTCTTAAGTTCGAAGCCTGTATCATGAAATGATACAACATAGATTATACGGTCAGTACGTGGAATGTACCGAGTATGCAAGGAAAGTAAAACCTCTTAAGTAAGTAAAATCATTTAAAACATACATAAAATAAAACATAATCAAACAAGAATCTGAGAGTAGAGTTTGCATGCTATTTCTAAATTCATGATCTCAACATAACATAACATCATAGCTGAATCAAATGACCCAAAGCTAAAATATGATAATCATAAGTTAAACCAAACATTGGTTCAAACTTGCTTTAGAACATCTATATATAAATATATTATGAGTGATAAACATGCATAACTGAAATTATGAGGAACAATGGGAGACTCGTCATATAACCGACATACCACGATAGAGATTACGTGGTCCCAACTATCACATTCAAGTGGGTACAGTCGTCCAAAGCCTTTCCAGGGCTAAAAAAGATACCATGATATCAATATCATGCTCAAGGCCCAATTAGGGCAGGGGATAGCTCACAAGAGAGGGCACAAAATATATATAGTATGTATAAACCTACATTGGCACGTAGTTCTGAGGAATATGGTTGACTGACCCTATCCTACTCAGTGCTAGACACTACTACCAAATACATACATATGCTCTCCATCGTTTTTCAACGAAGCTGACCATTGTCTATTGACGAAGCTGAATCATCATATACATATCAAATCTGAAATCATATATGAGGAGATCTTTCTCAAACTGTACCAGAAGATGAACATAAATGGGAGTCTTAACTCAAAAACCATGCGGTGAGCTTATTCGGAAAATCATAAATCATACATGAAAATATGGGAATTTCCCAATACTTTAACATGCTTTAAAATACTTAACTCACATGAAAACATGATTATAAACATGGGTAACTTGAAAACATACTTTTCATCAATAATATCTAATCATACTTGAACATTCATCTTAAACTCAACTTTCATGAACTTCTCATAATTGGGAATTTTAATTTATAAAGATTGAACATGATTTTAATTGAAAAAAACATAAAACTTGCCCATGAATCATAATTCAATAGTAGAAACATATTTAAATCATACCCATGTAGAAAAATTAGGATTTTCATGCATTAACACCCCATAGGACCAACATATGAATTTTCATGATTTAGAGAGAGATTGGGCATGGGTGTGAAAAAATTCACCCATTTATAACCCTACATACCTGATAGGATCTAATTCTACCACTTTTCTGATTGCCCAAATGAAGTACTGAAGAAAACTTGGAGTAAGCCTAAATTGATTACCTTCTAAACCTTCAATTTGCGTGCATGGATATGAATGAGCCTACAATAGATTTACCCTTCATAAACACTTCCTTTTGAGCCTTAAATGATGCAGTTTAGGATCCTAGGGCTTAGGAATGAAGAAAATACCCTTAATGAAAATCCTGAAAAAATGGAACTGCCAGAGACAACGGATGTCAAAATGATCTGTTGTTAGCTGCTACGTTCCATTGTTACTTTCGTTGCTACACCCTAAATTTATGTCTCTGATCTCCTACAACGATCAGATAGGATGAGTCGTTCCAACCACCAATGACTCATGGTTATCAGTTGTCATCACCACTGCCACTAACCTAGATGTCCTCCCACCTGGCACATACCACGACCTATTATTACCAACAACGAGTCGTCTCAAAACCCGTCGCTTCCTCCCTGATCGAGACCAACCTCACCACGACTCCAATCCAATGACTCGTTAAAACCACAAATGACTCATTTTGAGACCCATTATTTCCCAATCCAGTTCTGCAACCTTTCACCACGACCACTTCTAACAGCCTGTCCTTTCCTCTAACGACTCATACCACGGGTCGTCTGAGGGAAAATCCCATACTTTTCTGCTGTTCTTCCTTTCCACCTTCCGGTCTAGTCTTAGGCACTGTCGGGGTATTACAATATCTGCCGCTTGGAAACATTCATCCTCGAATATGGGAAAACATATAGAAACAGAGAAATGCAATCATCATTCTTAATCACTGGTCATAAAAGCTGAAAACTAATGGAATGAATAACTTCGATTTAAACTACATGGTTGAACTGAATTCATGAATCATACATACATCCATATACATGAAATGAACACGAAACTGAATAGAGTTTTAGGGAAAAAACTGATACCTCAAGCTAGAATTGAGTCGGTAGTGAATAAATGTAGGTATCTAGCCATCATGTATGCTTCGGCTTCCCATGTAGCTCCCTCAACATTCTGATTCCTCCATAAAACTTTAATTGAATCTACTTCCTTGTTTCTTAGCCTTCAAACCTGTCAATCCAGTATTTCCATCGGAACCTCCTTGTAACTAAGGCTGTCTCTCCCACCGATACTGTCCACCAGAACAACTTGATCTAGATCACCCAAACACATCTTTAAGAGCGATACATGAAAAACAGGATACACAAAAGCTAATTCTGAAGGCAACTTAGACTCATATGCCACCTTGCCAACCCACTTCACAATTCGATAGGGACCAACATAACGGGGACTGAGTTTTCCTTTCTTTTCGAATCTCATCACTCCCTTCATGGGAGACACTTTTAGAAACACTCAATCATCAACTTCGAACTCATGTTCTCTCCTTCTCGCATCATCATAGGACTTTTTGTGACTTTAGGCTATTTTCAACCTGTCTCATATGGGCTGAACTTTCCCCATGGCCTCATGGCCTGAATCTGGCCCTATCATCACAGCTTCACCAACCTCAAACCAACCAATAGGCGATCTATATCTCCTCCCATAGAGAGCATCAAACGGAGCCATATGAATGTTGGAATGGTAGCTGTTATTGTATGCAAACCCGATAAGAGAAAAATGGTCATCCCAACTACCTTTGAAATCAATCACACATGCTCTCAACATATCCTCGAGAGTCTGAATTATCCGGTCTGCTTGACAATCCATTTGCGGGTGAAATGTTATACTGAGCTTAACCTGAGTACCCAATCCTTTTTTAAATGACCTCCAAAACTGAGAGGTAAAATGAGTACCTCTGTCCGATATAATGGAAAAGGGCACTCCATTAAACCGAACTAGCTGTATAGTTTGGCATAATCCTACGCCGATTTTGTGGTGTTGACCGGTATAAAATGAGTGGCTTTGATCAACCTTTCTACAACAACCCAAATGGAGTCATATTGCCGACGAGTGCAAGGCAAACCTATGATGAAGTCCATATTGATTTCCTCCCACTAACAATTAGGAATACTAATATTCTAAAGCACACCTCCCGATCTCTGATACTCAACCTTCACTTGCTGATAGTTTGGGCACTTAGCTATAAATTCTACGATGTCCTTCTTCATGCCATTCCACCAATAGACTTGTTGTAAGTCACGGTACATCTTGGTGGCACACGGATGGATTGAATACATAGATCCATGAGCCTCGTGAAACATCCGATTCCTCAAATTATCAACATCCGGAACACATAAGCGACCATGGTATCAAAGCACACCTCTCTCCCTTTGGAGAAGACCTCTACCTTATGATATTGAACGACTTCCTTTAACTTTACCAAAATGGAATCCTCGTCTTGTCTAGCTTTTACATCAATCACCAAGGAAGATTCTAATCCGTTATGAACTATCACACTGCCATTGGTCGAGTCAACTAAATGAACTCCCAACCTTGCAAGACGATGCACATCCTTCACCAGTTCCTTTCTCCCTTCATCCACATGGGACACACTCTCCATAGAGATTCTACTAAGTTTGTTTGCTACTAGTTATCCTTTCCCGGATGGTAAAGGACACTAATGTCATAATCCTTGAGTAGTTCCAACCACCTTGTTTGCTGCATACTTAAGTCCTTCTGGGTAAACACATATTGTAAACTGTTGTGCTCCGTCAACACATCTAAATGGAACCCATACAAATAATGTCTCCATATCTTCAAGGCAAATACCACTGCTGCCAATTCAAGATCATGGATCAGGTAATTCTTCTAATGAACTTTCAACTGTCTGGAAGCATATGCTATCACTTTTGCATGCGGCATCAATACACACCTAAGGCCGATTCTAGAAGCATCGCAATACACCACTAACCCATCAGTACCCTTGGGTATGGTTAACACCAGTGCTTAGGTAGGTCGATTCTTCAACTCCTAAAAGCTTCTCTCAAAAACCTCTGACCATTGGAACTTTACCTTCTTTTCGGTCAATTTTTTCAATGGCGCTGCAATAGATGAAAAACCCTCAACAAACCTTTGATAATAGACAGCTAAGCCCAAATAGCTCTGGATATCTGAAGGATTCACAGGTCTAGGCCAATTCTTCACCGCTTCTATTTTTTTAGAATCCACCTTTATTCCCTCACTTGATACTACATGGCCCAAAAACTCCATTGAGTTCAACCAAAACTTGAACTTGATAAATTTAGAATATAGTTGACGATCCTTGAGAGTCTGCAGCACCACCCTCAAATGAGCGGCATACTCCTCTTTGCTCCGAGAGTATATCAGGATGTCATCAATAAACACGATCACGAACATATCCAAGTATGGATTGAACACCCTATTCTTCAAGTACATAAAAGCTGTAGGAGCATTCATTAGTCCAAAAGAAATAACTACAAACTCATAATGACCATACTGCGTCCTGAAGGCTGTCTTCGGGATGTCACTCTCCCGAATCCTGAGCTAATGGTATCCAAATCTAAGGTATATCTTTGAAAAGAACTTGGCACCCTTAAGATGGTAAAAGATATCATGAATCCTGGGTAGAGGATACCTATTCTTGATGGTGACCTTATTCAATTGCCAATAATCAATACACATACGAAGAAAACCATCTTTCTTTCGGACAAAAAGAACTGCTGCACCTCCATGGGGACTTGCTCAGTCTAATAAAACCCTTATCTAAAAGGTCTTTCAACTGCTCCTTCAACTCCATTAGCTCAGCTCGAGCCATTTTGTAAGGTGGAATAGATATAGGCTACGTATCGGGAAGAAGGTCAATACAAAAATCAATCTCCCACTCGGGATGGATTCTCGGTAGAAAATCTAAGAAGAGTTCAGGATACTCGAATACTAATGGAACTGACTGGATAGTCAGGGTCTCAGACATAGCATCCTTAACCCTAACTAGATTGTATACACAACCTTTGGAGATCATCTTTCTGGCCTTAAGGTAGGAAATGAAATGACCTACAGGCACACCTGAACTACCCTTCCATTCTATGACTGGCTCGCCCGAAAATATGAACTCTACTACCCCAATTCTATAATAAATTGATGCATAACATGCAAACAACCAATCCATGTCGAGGTTAACATTAAAATTGGTCATGGATAACTCTACTAGATCTGCTGAAGTGACTTTCTGAAGGACTATGACCAGGGAAACTTCTATACACCCATCTAGCAACAATTGAATCACCCACAGGAGTAGAGACTGAGAAGGGTTCTCACAAGATTTCGGGATTGACTCCAAAACTACTAGCCACATAAGGTGTCACAAAGGACAAGGTATCCCCTGGATCTAACAAAGAATAAAAATCAAGACGGAAAACTCGTAACATACCAGTGACTACATCCGAGGAGACCTCCTGCACCTGGCGAGATGCAAAGGCATAGAATATGTTTTGGCGCTGACTACCACCTGTGCTAGTAGATGCCTCATGTTGGGCTGGGCATGCGGGTGGAGCTGCTAAACTGGAAGATGGGCCTCGACCCCTATCAAAGCCCTGTCTAGCTGGTGGGCAATCTATAAGCATATGTTCGGCCTTCCCAGACCTGAAGCAAGCACCTATACCCGCCAAACACTGACCCGTGTGTCCCCAACAACACCTGCCACAAACTAGGATACTGGAATCCATGGGCCTGCTGCTCTCACCCCTAGATCCTGATGCTCACCCTTTCTGGTCATGCCTAGGTTTGGATGGCACACTTATTGTCAAAGACGCTGGGGCTGAAGATCTCTGGTGGGTCTGCTGTTGATTGTAATACCTGAAAATGCCTACGAGTAGACTCGGGGGTTAAAAGTTAAAAACTGCTGAACTAGAAAAAATTTATTACAGAATGAGTGACCCTACGGATCGTTGGTCCAACCAATGACCCGTTGGGATTAGTCGTGGAAAGTGTCTGGTCTGGGGTAGTGGAAGAAATGATCGATTCAATGACTCAATTTGGAAAACAATGAGTCATCGTTTGAAGCCATAGTAGGGATGGACTTAAGTTTTGGGAAGTCATGGTCAACCCACGGCCTGTCATGAGTTGCTACGGACCGTGGTTAGCAGCGGTTGTTTTGATGGTGAAATGTCCAGTGTATTCGATGGAAGTAGACCATGCTCATTGGTAGGTGTAACGAGTCATGGGTGAGGCTCGTTGTTTTAGGAGGCATCAAAGTTGTTGAAGGAAATAACTGTCTATTGAACGACCCATTGTAAGTAATGACGACCCGTCGTTTCTACTTGTGGTTTGAGCCGAGACCAAGCCTGGATAGTGTATAGCACAGATTATCACCACAGATCGTGGTATCCTCTGTGTAATTAGTAAGGGTATTTTCATCATTCACACCTCCTAAGGTCCTATACTACGTCGTTTAAGGCTCGTTTTAGTGGGTTTTAGGAGGGGAAAACCTATTCTAAGTTATTTCCTTCATGCATGCAAACTTGAGAGGTTGAGGAGGTTATCTAGAGCTAGTTCCAAGGTTTCCATCCAAATTTTATCTTGGGCAATCAGAGAAGTGGTGGAATAAATCCCTTCCTGGTATGTAAGGTTATTAGTGGGTGTTCCCTTCCACATCTATGCCCAATTTTTATCTAAGTATGAGAATTTCCTATGATCAAGTTATGGGATTTTTACCCAAATGCATCAATCATAAATTTCTATACATGGGTATGATTAAATTGTGTTTCCATGATTGAATTACGAGGCATGGGAATATTTTAAATTATTTTCAATAAGAAATTATGCTTTCTAGTTTTACGAAAATTAAGGCCCATTGATAAGAAGTTCCTAAAAGAAGAGAATGGTGATGAATGTATGATGATGATGAAAGATGATGATGAAAAGCATGTCTAATATCACGAGTAGGCTATGGGTCGATCACCCTATGCCTTAGAACTATGCGCCAACGTAGGTTTATACTATTATATGACTTGGGACCTCCGTTGTGAGCTTGTCCTTACCCGAAAGGGCCATCATCATGATATTAATATCATGGTATCATCCTTATCCCTAGAAAGACTTTGGGAGGCTCTACACACTTGACTGTGATAGTCGGGACCATGTAAGCTTTATCGTGGTATGTCGGTTAAAAGATGAGTCTCCAATCATTCCTCATGATTCAGTTATGCATATTCATTACTCATACACATGCATGTTCTAAAAGCAAGGTTTGCATCAATATTCAACTTTTCTTATAAATGTTATATTTCACCTTTGAGTCATTCGAGTCAATTTTGATTATATAAAGCTATGTATTTTCATGTTAGAAACAGATCATTATTTTAGAAATAATGCATGCAAGTCCTCCCCTCGGATTCTGAAAGCTTATGTTATGTTATGAAATGCTTTAAATGATTTATCTTACTTAAGTAGTTTTACTTACCTTGCATACTAGGTACATTCCACGTACTGACCGCATACTTTCTATGATGTATCATTTTATTATACAGGACCCTACTCTCAGGTTCAGCCCCACTCTTAGATAGCTTATCGAAGTTAGCGCTTGTTTGTTGGTATGTCCTCATCCTTCACGGGCTAGATTTTCAGTTTTTCTTGTGTATTTCAGTTTCAGTATTGTTGAGTTAGTTGGGGGTCTTGTCCCATCATATCTTCATGTTTAGAGGATTTTTAGACTTATTAAGTAATAGACTTCGGGTGATGTATTATGAGGTTATAGATGAGATAAAATTCCGCAAAGTTTATTGTGTTAATTCTTATATTTGTTGATTGAGTTAGATGTATTCTTATGCCATGGGTCGACTTAGGTTCTCTCGGTGCTCCTTATCCTGTGTCGCAATCCGAGCCTCCGTTTGGGTCGTGAAAAACTTGGTATCAGAGCCATAGGTTTTAAGTATCCTAGGGTGTCTGAAAGACACTTTAAATAGATTCTTTTTCATGGGTGTAAAAAGCGCCACAGTTATGACGAAGAGGCTACAAGATGTTTAGGAAATGTTCCCTTCTTTCATGATCTATGTCGTGCGATGAAAGTCTTTCTATCCTTCTAATTAATGCTTTTCGTGATTGCAGAATCATGGCTCCTCGAAGAGTGAATGAAAGGAGGAATGGAGATGGTGAAGGCCACGAGGATGGCAATGTTCATGGGCATCAGCAAGCCCCACCAGTTCAAGAGCCCCAGGCACCGGAGCCAGCTGCTCATGTTGAGTTTCGGGCTGCTATTTAGATGCTTGCGCAGGCCTTGACCGCTCAGATCAATTAGCAGGTCATTACACATGTTTCGCAAAATGGCAACACAATGACGGCTTGAATAAGAGACTTCATGAGGATGAAATCGCTGGAGTTCCTTGGGTCCAAGGTAGATGAGGACCCCCATAAGTTCATAGATGAGATGGTCAAGATCACCCAAGTCATAGGGGTGAATGGTGTTGAGTGCGTAAAGTTGGAATCTTACCAGTTGAAGGGGGTCGCGCACATCTGGTTTCACCAATGGAAGGATAGCAGGGTCATAGGAGAAGGTCCGATCACTTAGGAAAAGTTGCATGTTGCATTGCTAGACCAGTTCTTCCCTCGGGAGATAAGAGAGTTGAAGATAGATGAGTTCGTGAATATGAAGCAAGGGAGAATGACTATACTAGACTATTCCCTTGAGTTCACTCGCCTATCAAAGTATGCCCAAAAGTTGGTAGTCGATCAGAGGATGGGGGTGAGTAGATTCGTCCATGGAGTAGCGTGCTATTTGGACAAGGATTGTAGGACCGCTATGCTCCATCAGGACATGAATTCCCTTGATGGTGTTGTGCACCCAGCAGATGGAGGCGGCACATTCGAGAGAGAGAGAGACCAAGAGGGCTAGGACCGATGACCACAGATTTTCTCAGCCAAGTTAAGGAGGTGGGCACCATCAGCAGACCTACCAGATATCATCTGCACCGGCTTCTTCAGCATTGACCGTGCCATCTCAACCTAGAAATGATCAGAGAGGGTGAGCATCAGGCTCGAGGGATCAGAGCAGTAGACCCGCAAATTCTAGCATTCTAGCTTGTCACAGATGTGGCCGGGGGAACTCAGGCTAGTTCTTGGTAGGTTCAGGAGCTTGTTTCGGGTGTGGACAGCCCGGACACATGCTCAAAGATTGTCCAGCAGCGAGATAAGATTAGGTTTGGGGTCGTGGCACAATTTCTAGTTCGGCATCCCCTCCCTCACGGTCAGCACATCAGGGGGCATCTACTAGTAAAGCTGGCAGTCAGCACCAGAATAGATTATATGCATTAGCATCCCATCAGGAGCAGGAGNTGTGTTTCCTTCCTCTCTTTTGGCTTTGTTGGTGTTAAAGGGCAATTAGCTACTAGTAAAGCTGGCAGTCAGCACCAGAATAGATTATATGCATTAGCATCCCATCAGGAGCAGGAGGTCTCCCTGAATGTGGTCAGTGGTTTGTCATGAGTCTTCCATGTTGATATTTATGCTTTATTAGATCCGAGGGCTACCTTGTCTTTTGTGACACCTTATGTAGCCAGTAGCTTCAGAGTCAGTCCTTAAGTCTTGTCAGAACCTTTCTCAGTTTCCACCCCAGTAGGAGACTCAGTTATAGCTAGATAGGTGTATAGAGGTTGCCTAGTCTCAGTCCTTCATAAGGTCATCTCAGTAGAGTTGATAGAGTTAGCCATGACTTATTTTGATGTTATCCTCAGCATTGATTGGACATTTTCATTCTATGCTTCAGTAAGTTGTAGAACCTGGGCAGTAGAGTTTAGATTTCTAGGTGAGCCAGTCTTAGAATGGAAGGGTAGTTTAGTTGTGCCTGTAGGTCATTTCATTTCCTACCTTAAGGCAAGGAAGATGATTTCTAAGGGTTGCATGCACCATCTAGTTAGGTTTAAGGATGTCGGGTCCGAGACCCCGACTATCCAGTCATTTCTAGTAGTACGTGAGTATCCAACGTTCTTTCCTGATGATTCGCCTGGTGTTCCTCCTGAGTGGGAGATTTATTTTGGTATTGACCTTTTTCCTTACATTCAGCCTATATCTATTCCTCCTTACCGGATGGATCCAACTAAACTAAAGGAGTTGAAAGAACAATTGAAAGACTTGTTAGATAAGGGATTCATTATACCGAGCAAGTCTCCATGGGGTGCACCAGTTCTCTTTGTTCGAAAGAAGGATGGTTTTCTTCACATGTGTATTGACCATGAACAATTGAACAAAGTCACCGTCAAGAGCAGGTATCCTTTAACCAGGATCAATGATTTGATTGACCAGCTTCAGGGTGCCAAGTGTTTCTCAAAGATAGATCTTAGGTTCAAGTATCATCAGCTTAGGGTTCAGGAGAGTGATATCTCAAAGATAGCCTTTAGGACGTAGTATGGCCATTCTGAGTTTGTAGTTATGTCTTTTGGACTAACGAATGCTCCTATAGCTTTCATGGACTTTATGAACAGGGTTTTCAAGAAATATCTGGACATGTTCATGATCGTGTTCATTGATGACATCCTGATATACTCTCGGAGCGCGAAGGAGCATGCCGCTTATTTAAGGGTAGTGCTTCAAACTTCAATGATCACCAATTTTGTGATAAGTTCAATAAGTGTGAGTTTTGGTTGGACTCCGTAGCATTCTTGGGTCACGTGGTGTCAAGTGAAGGCATAAAATTGGACTCTCAAAAAATCGAGGTGGTGAAAAACCAGCCTAGACTGGTGAATCCTTCAGATATTAGAGTTTTTTGGGTTTAGCTTGCTACTATCAGAGGTTTGTTGAGGGTTTCTCATCTATTACAGCCCCTTTGACCAAGTTGACTAAGAAGAAGGTGAAATTCTAATGGTCGGAGAATCGCGAGAAGAGCTTCCAAGAGTTTAAGACTCAACTTGCTTCCGCACCGGTGTTGACCCTACATTAGGGTACTGATGGTTTTGTGGTGTACTATGATGCTTCGAGAATCGAACTTGGGTGTGTGTTGATGTAGCATGGGAAAGTGATAGCATATGCCTCAAGATAGTTGAAAGTCCATGAGAAGAATTACCCGACCCGTGATATTGAATTAGCCGTGGTGGTATTCTTCTTGAAGATATGGTGACATTATTTGTATGGGGTCCACGTGGATGTATTTATAGATTACAAGAGTTTACAATATGTGTTCACGTAGAAAGATCTCAATCTTCGGCAAAGGAGGTGGTTGGAGCTACTTAAGGACAATGATATATGCGTCCTTTACCACTCAAGTAAGGCCAATGTGGTAGCGGATGCACTTAGTAGACTCTCTACGGAGAGCATGTCGCATGTGGATGAAGGGAAGAAAGAGCTAGTGAAGGACGTGCATCGACTTGCATGGTTGGGAGTTAGGTTGGTTCACTAGACTGATGGCGGTGTTGTTGTTCAGAACAGATCAGAATCATCCTTGGTGACTAATGTGAAATCTAGGCAAGATGAGGACCCGATATTAGTAAAGTAGAAAAAGGCCATTCAAAATAAGAAGGTAGAGGTTTTCTCCAAAGGGGGAGATGGTGTGCTTCAGTACCAGGTCTGCTTTTGTGTTTCGGATGTGGATGATTTGAGGAGTTGGATGTTTCATGAGGCTCATGGATCTAAGTACTCAATCCATCCAGGTGCCACCAAGATGTACCACGACTTATGGAATGACATGAAGAAGGATATTGCAGAATTCGTAGCCAAGTGTCCGAATTGTCAGCATGTAAAGGTTAAGCATCAGAGACTAGGAGGTGTACTTCAGGATATCAGCATTCCTACTTGGAAATGGGAAGAGATCAACATGGACTTCATAACAGGTTTTCCCCGCACTTGTAGACTGTATGAATCTATATAGGTTGTGGTGGACAGGTTGACCAAGGCTGCACAGTTTCTACTGGTAAAAATTATGGATTCAGCGGAGGATTATGTCAAACAGTATATCCGAGAGTTGGTTTGATTGTATGGAGTGCCTTTGTCTATCATTTCAGATCGAGGTACTCAATTTACCTCTCAGTTTTGGCGGTCTTTTCAAAAAGGGCTTGGGACTCAGGTTAAACTCAGCACAACATTTCATCCACAAATGGATGGTCAAGCGGAGCGGACAATTCAAACTCTCGAAGAAATGTTGAGAGCTTGTGTGATGGACTTTAAAGGTAGTTGGGATGATAACGTGCCCCTGATCGAGTTCGCTTAAAATAACAGCTATCACTCCAGTATCCAAATAGCACCGTTCGAGGCTTTCTATGGGCGGAGATGTAGAACGCCCATCAGATGGTTTGAGGTTGGTGAGGTAGCTATGAGAGGGCCAGATTCAATTCATGAGGCTATGGTGAAGGTTCAGTTGATAAGGTACAGGCTGAAAACTGCTTAGAGTCATCAAAAGTCCTATGCGGATGTAAGGAGAAGGGAGTTCGAATTCGATGTGGACGATTGGGTGTTCTTGAAGGTATCTCCCATAAAGGGAGTAATGCGGTTTAGGAAGAAAGGAATACTTAGTCCCCGTTGTGTTGGTCCCTACCGGATTATGAGAAGAGTTGGCAAGGTGGCGTATGAGTTGGAGTTGCCCTCAGAGTTATCTTTCGTGCATCCCATGTTTCATGTATCGCTGTTGAAGAAGTATTTGGGTGACCCAACTCTAGTTGTTCCAGTGCACAGTGTTGGTGTGAGAGACAACCTTAGCTACGAGGAGGTTTCGGTAGAAATATTACATAGACAAGTTCAAAGGCTGAAGAACAAGGATGTTGCTTTAGTTAAAGTATTATGGAGGAATCAACATGTTGAAGGAGCTACGTGGGAGGCCGAAGAGATATGATAGCTAGATACCCACATTTGTTCTCTATCGACTTAGTTCTAGCTTGAGGTATCAATTTTTGCACTCCGAATCTATTTAGTTTTCATGTTCAGTGCATGTTTTCAAGTTTCTTTTATATATATGGATGTGTATGTGAATCATGAAATTAGATTCAGCTATGTGGTTTTAATTAGAGGTAGGAATTCCGTAAGTTTTCGGGTTAAATGATCAGTATCTGAATATGATAATTACATGTTTCTATTTTCTACTTGTTTCCATCATTCGAGGAAAAATATTCCTAAGGGGGAGATATTGTAATACCTCGGAAGTGCCTAAGAGTAGACTCAGGGGTTAAAAGTTGAAAACTGTTGAACTGGAAAAAAATTATTGCAAAATAGGTGAGCCTACGGATCGTTGGTCCAACCAACGACCCGTTGGGATGAGTCATGGAAAGTGGCTGGTCTGGGGCCAGTGGAATCAACTACCGATTCAATGACTCAATGTAGGAAACAATTAGTCATCTTTTGAAGCCGTAGTAGGAGATGGACTTGAGTTTTGGGAAGTCATGAGTCAATCCACGACCCATCGTGAGTTACCACACACTGTGATTAGCAGCCATTGCTTGGATGGTGAAATGTCTAGTGTATTCGATGGAAGTAGACCACGACTCATTGGTGGGTGTAATGAGTCGTGGTGAGGCTCATTGATTGAGGAGGCATCAAGTTACCGAAGGAAACAACGGTCAATTGAACGACCCATTATAAGTAATGACGACCCGTCGTTTATAGTCGTGGTTTGAGCTGAGACCAAGCCTAGATATTGTATAGCACGGATCGTCAGCACGGGTCGTCGTATCCTCCAACGACCTATTGGAGCGTCCGTTGGTTTTTCAAGTGAAGAAATTTTTGCGTAATTAGTAAGGGTATTTTCGTCCTTCCCACGTCCTAAGGCCCTATACTACGTTGTTTAAGGTTCGTTTTAGTGGGTTTAGGAGGGGACAACCTATTCTAAGTTATTTCCTTCTGTGCATGCAAATTTGAGAGGTTGAGGAGGTGATCTAGAGCTAGTTTAAAGGTTTCCATCCAAATTTCATCTTTGGAAATCAGAGTAGTGGTGGAATCAATCCCTTCCAGGTATATAGGGTTATGAGTGGGTGTTTTCATCCACACCCATGCCCAATTTCTATCTAAGTATGAGAATTTTCTATGATCAAGTTATGGGGGTTTTACCCAAATGCATGAATCTTCAATTTCTATACATGGGTAAGATTAAATTGTGTTTCCATGATTGAATTATGAGGCATGGGTAGATTTAAAATTGTTTTCAATATAAAATTATGTTTTCTAGTTTTATGAAATTTAAGGCCCATTGATAAGAAGTTCCTAANCTAAAAGAAGAGAATGATGATGAATGTATGATGATGATGATAGATGATGATGAAAAACATGTTTTAAAGCTACACATGATTATGATATTGTTTTCAAAATGAATTAAGTAGATCCTAGCATGATAAATTTTGGGCAAAGCCCTTATGTCAAGTATGTATGATGTAGTGTCTCTAAAGTAAGCTTACCACATGGTTATGGAGCAAAGGCTCCCAATTATTTTTGAGTTTGTGGTATGTTTTGAACTAAAGCTTCCCATATGCATGATTTCATAATTGAGATGTATTTCATTATTGAGCTTTTTCAATAAACAATGTTGAGCATCGTTACTACACAATGTCGAGCATATGCATGATTTCATAATTGAGATATATTTTATTATTGAGCATTATCAATAGACAATGTTGTTCTTCGTTATTACATGATGCCGAGCATATGCATGATTTCATAATTTAGATGTATTTCATTATTGAGCTTTTTCAATAGACAATGTTGAGCTTCTTCATTACACGATGTTCAGCCTATGCATAATTTCATTTTTGAGATGTACTTCATTATTGAGATTTTTCAATAGTCAATGTTGAGTTTCATTGTAAAACGATGTAGAGCATATGCATATTTTTGTGAGAAGAGTCTAGCACTGAGTAGGCTATGGGTCGATCACCCTATGCCTCAGAGCTAAGCGGCAACGTAGTTTTATACTATTATATGACTTGGGACCTCCCTTGAGATCTTCCCCTTGCTCGAATGGGCCTTCCGCTTGATATCAATGTCATGGTAACCTCCTTAGCCCTAGAAAGGCTTTGGGAGGCTCTACCGACTTGAGTGTGATAGTCGGAACCACGTAAGCTCTATCGTGGTATGTCGGTTAAAAGATGAGTCTCCCATCGTTCCTCATGATTCAGTTATGCATATTCATTACTCATGATTTTTATATACACATGCATGTTCTAAAAGCATGATTTGACTCAATGTTCAGCTTTTCTTATAAGTGTTATATTATAGCTTTGAGTCATTCGAGTCAGTTTTGATGTTATAAAGCTATGTATTGTCATGTTAAGAAAAAAACATGATTTCAAAAAGAATGCATACAAGCCCTCCCCTCGGTTTCTAAAAGCTTATGTTATGTTATGAAATTCTTTGAATGATTTTCCTTACTTAAGCGGTTTTACTTATTTTGCATACTCGGTACATTTCATGTATTAACAACATACTTTCTACGCTGTAACATTTTATGATGCAGGACCCGGCTCTTAGGTTCAGCCCCACTCATAGACAACTTATCAGAGCTAGCATTTATTCATTGGTGAGTCTTCATCCTTCGAGGGATAGATTTTCATTTTTTCTTATGTATTTCAGTTTCAGTATTGTTGAGTTAGTTGGGGGTTTTGTCCCATCAACTCATCTTGTTTAGAGGCTTTTCAGACTTATGTATGTAATCAACTTCGGGTGATGTATTTTGAGGTTATAGATAAGTTAGAATTCCGCTAAGTTTATTATGTTAATTCTTCTATTTTTTGATTGAGTTAGATGTATGCTTATACCATGGGTCGACTTGGGGTCTCTCGGGTCTCCTTATCTCGTGTCATGATCTAGCCTTTGTTTGGGTCGTGACATTGCTGCCCACTACCTAGCCTCAGCTGAGAGAATCTATAGCTGTCTGTCCTAGCCCTCTTGGCCTTTCTCTCCCTCATATGCGCCTCCTTCATCTGCTGGGCATATAAGACTATCCAAGGGAAATCTATATCCTGATGGAGCATAGCGGTCCTGCAATCCTTGTCCAAATAGTTCGCCACCCTATGAACAAACCTGCTCACTCGGGCCCTCTGATCACTCACTAACTCTGAGGCGTACATTAACAAATGAGTGAACTCTAGGGAATACTCCTGCACCGTCATCTTCCCCTTCTTAAGATTCACGAACTCGGCTGCCTTCAACTCCCTCATCTCACGAGAGAAGAACCGATTTAGAAAAGCGATGTGAAACTCCTCTCAACTGATAGGGTCTGCTCCGACTGTCCTACTATCTTTCCACTGTCTAAACCAAATGTGTGTGACCCTCTTCAATTATATGAGGCCAAATCAGCATACTGTACTCCATTCACCCCCATGACCTAGGTGATCTTCACAATCTCGTCAATAAATTCATGTGGATACTCGTCCACCTTTGACCCAAGGAACACTTGTGGGTTCATCCTTAAGAAATATCTGACTCGTGTTGCCTCCGCATTCCCGTTCTACGGGACATGTTCCACTTCCTGCTGGTTGACCTGAGTGGTCAAGGCCTGCGCTAGTATCCGAATGGCTGCCCTGAATTCAACGTGGGCAACCAGCTCCGGTGCATGGTGCTCCTGGAGTGGTGGGGCTTGTTGGTGCTCGTCCCCGCCATCCTCGTGGCCATTTCCATTTCCATTTTTTCTTCCATTAACTCTACGGGGAGACATGATTCTGCAATTGAGAATAGGACGAGTTAGACGGATAGGGAGATATTGCATCGCATGACATAGATCATGAAAGAAGGGAACATTTCCTAAATGTCTCGTAGCCTCTTTGTCATAAGTATGGAGAACTTCATACCCATGAAAAAGACTCTACTTAAAGCGGCTTTCAGACACCCTAGGACACTTCAAATATATGGCTCTAATATCAAGTTTGTCACGATCCGAACAAAGGTCTTGATTGAGACACGGGACAAGGAGCCCCGAGAGACTCCAAGTCGAACCATGTCATGAACATACATCTAACTCAATAAAATAAAACGGAAGACTTAACATAATAATACATCGGATGTCTAAGAATAACGTGTAATAAAAAAATACAACTCGAGTCTGACGCTGAATACAATCTATTTTTTGAAAATCCTCTAAGTCTGATGAGTTTATAGGACAAGATCCCAACTAAAACTCTAAGTCAGAAACTGAAAATACTTAAACACAACTGAATAAAAGAGGGGCCCTCGACAGATGAGGACTCGCCAATAGAGATTGATGCTAACTTCGAAAGCTGGCTAGTGGCGGGGCTGAGTCTGAAGATCAGATCCTGTACCATGAAATGATACAACATAGAGTATACGGTCAGTAATGAAGGGTATGTAAAACCTCTTAAGTAAGTAAAATTCATTAAAAACATGCATAAAAAAAAATAATCCAAGAATCTGAGAGTAGGGCTTGCATGCTATTTTCTGAATTCATGATCTGAACATAACATAACATCACAGTTTAATCAAATGACGCAAAGCTGAAATCTGATAATCATAAGTAAAATCGAACATTGGGTCAAATCTGTTGTAGAACGTATATATATATATATATATCATGAGTGATAAACATGCATAACTCAAATCATGAGGAATAATGGGAGACTCATCATATAACCAACGTACCATGATAGAGCTTACGTGGCCCAACTATCACACTCAAGTGGGTAGAGCCATCCAAAGCCTTGCCAGGGCTAAGGACGATATCATGATATCGATATCAAGCCCAATCGGGGCAGGGGATATCTCACAAGGGAGGTCCCAAAATATAAATATATTATGTATAAACCTACGTTAATGCGTAGTTCTGAGGCATAGGGTTGACCGACCCTTAGCCTACTCAGTGTTAGACACTACTCCCAAAAACATGCCTATGCTCTCCATAATTTTTCAACGAAGCTGACCATCGTCTATTAACGTAGACGAATCATCGTATACATATCAAATCTTAAATCATATATGAGGAGCTCTTGCTCAAACCATACCACAAGTTGAACATGAATGGGAGTCTTAACTCCAAAACCATGTGGTAAACTTATTTGGAAAATCATAAATCATACTTTAACATATGGGCATTTCCTAATACTTTAACATGCTTGAAAATACTTAACTCACTTGAAAACATGCTTTTCATCAATAATATCTCATCATACTTGAACATTCATCATAATCTCAACTTTCATAACTTCTCATAATCGGGAATTTTAATTTATAAATCTTGAAACATGATTTTAATTTAAAACAATGTGAAACTTGCCCATGAATGATAATTCAATAGAAGAAACATATTTACATCATACCCATGTAGAAAAATTAGGATTTTCATGCATTGGTTTAACACCCCACAGGACCAACATGTGAATTTTCATGATTTAGAGAGAGATTGGGCATGGGTGTGAATGAATTCACCCATTCATAACCCTACATATCTGATAGGATCTGATTCTACCACTTTTCTGGTTGCCCAAATGAAGAATTGAAGAAAACTTGGAGAAAGCCTAAACTTGATCACCTTCTAAACCCTTCAATTTGCATGCATGGATATGAATGAGCCTAGAATAGATTTACCCTTCATAAAAAAATTTCATTTTGAGCCTTAAAAGATGTAGTTTTGGACCCTAGGGCTAAGGAATGACGAAAATACCCTTAATGAAAATCCTGGAAAAACCAATCTTCTAGAGGCAACGGACGTCAGAATGATCCGTTGTTAGTCCTACAATCTGTTGTTCCCTTCCGTTGCTACACCCTGAATTCAGGTCTCTGATCTCCTACAATGACCGGACAAGACGAGTCATTCCAATCACCAACGACTCATGGTTACTAGCCGTCGTCACCACAATCACTAACCTGGAAGTCCTCCCAACGAGCATATACCACGACCCATTGTTACCAACAATGAGTCATCTCAAGAACTGTCTATTCCTCTTTGATCGAGACCAGCCTCACCATGACTCCAATCCAACGACTCATTACAACCATAAATGACTCATTCTGAGACCTATTATTTCCCAATCCAGTTCTGCAACCTTTCACCATGACCACTTCTAACAGCCCGTCCTTTCCTCTAATGACTCGTACCATGGGTCATCTAAGGGGAAATCCCAGACTTTTCTGTTGATCATCCTTTCCACCTCCCAGTCTAGTCTTAGGCACTGCCGGGGTATTACATTGATGCAGCTGGCTGACGAGTCAAAGGTGGCCCCAAAGGGGATTATTAGGGACTTGTTCATCAATGTAGGTAAATTTATCATACTTGCTAGTTTTATAATTTTAGACTTTGAGGTTAATTACAAGGTACCCCTCATCTTGGGACGTACATTCCTGGCCATAGGAGGAGCTCTGATTAATGTTAGAGCTAGCACCCTAAAAATGAGGGTAAATAATGAGAAGGATATATTCAGAGTGTACTAGGAAATCCACCCCCCTCCGGGTTGTGGATTCCAATGGTCCACTTCTGAAGGATCTCTCACAATGAGCTTGAGTCTTCTGTTGGTCATTTGTGAAAGAATATGATGGATATGGAGAGGAAAATTGTAGAGGCTTTTCCCTCTAAAATCAATAAGAAAAGGAGATGGTTCCCAAAAGGGAAGAATTGTTTGAGAACATCTTGATAAAGGATGGTTCACATTGTGCCACGATGTAAAATCAGGTGTTGCTTGGGAGGCAACCCAAGTGTACCACAAGTACGATTGTTTTTCTTTTAGTTTTTTTTATTTTGTTTATCTTCACTTTGGTTTTTTTTTTGGTTGAGTAACCACGGATAAAGGAAAAATCTAAGTACCATTAGAAGAAAAAGCTAAGAAGCATAGAAAAATACAAGTGTGGGGTTGATGACCCTTGTACTGAAAATATGGACAAAACATGTTGTTAGCTAGACCTATAGGCCTCAGGAAGTATCCCTAACCCTTGTTTGAATTTCAACAAATGCTTTGGGGACATAGCCTATTTCAAGTGTGGGGTGAGGGGGAAATTTCAAAATTTTTATAATCTTGATTTAGGGTGAATGTTGTGTTTGGTCTAAAATAGCTTGATTTGAAAGTCTAAGTTGATCACAATTCACCCACCATTTGGTTTTTCTTTTCGGTTCTCTTTTAAAGGGGGGCACTTCGAACCGAGAATAAAATTTTTATTTTGTCCATAAATAGTTGTTTTAGTCATAGTTAAGGACTCTCGATGATGGATTAATGACGATCTTCTTGAGGTAAAATTAGTCAATAGAATTATTTTGAACCCTTAACAGATTTATTGCTTGATGCTTTTGTTGAGTGTCATACATTATTTTAAGAGGCAAGTAGATTTTTAATTGTGAAAAATATTAAACAATTGTATGACTTTGTTTGAGACACTTAGGCTCGGGTATATGACTCATTTATGATGTGTGCTTAACGTTTGAATTCATGTGGGTAGCTATATTGAGATTCTGTATGCGTCTGTCTTGACTTAGACATGTGCAATGAGTGTCAGGTTCTTCATATAATCCATTCTGTCATGTAGAGTCTAGAACTTTCTTGGTGTGTTCGCAAATCAAAATGAGAAATGTTAATTGTAGGAGATAATGTAGGCATTTATTTGAATAAGAAAATTTTCATCCTTTTGTTTACCGACGCTTAATGCATAATATTAGTTAGCCCCAATGAGCCTTTAGCCTATTCTTTGTTAGCAACAATAAAAGCTAAATCCTTTTCTTTCAATAGACCTGAACTTGATTCAAAATTCCTAAGTGCTTAAGTGAAAATGCAAAAGAGTTAAAGGAATGAGAATCTTGACAAGAAGGGAAATAGAGGTTGTGGAAGTTGTAGAAAAGATTAGGGGGCAATGTTCAAAATGCATATATGTGGTAGGGAGTAGAAAAGAACAAAAGAATGAAAAATTGTCAAATGCTTAAGTACTCCCTATGAATCGCATAATTGCACTCAATGAAATGGGGAAACAAAAAGGCAATTGAGAGTTGAAAGAACAAGAGGTGAAGTAAATGAATAGAAGGCGTTTAATGAACAAATTGCGAAGTATTAAAAGCACATAGGGAAGATAGTCACTATTACTAGCCAGAATAGTACCTATCCGTCTCTTATCTTACATTACAACCCTTAAAGTACTACTTGATCTTACTTTTAGATGTTCTTAAATTAGTGGAGTAATACACTAAGAAAAATCATATGGGTCATTGCATGATGCATATGATATTGTTTTGAGAGTGAGCGTAATTATATTCATTTATCCATACATGTTATAATTTTACAAATTGTGAGTGAAAATGGGTATCTCTCTTGTTGTGAGGGCACATGTTTGAGGAAAGATGAAAATTCGTATTGTACTTCTTGATTGGTTAATATACATGAGTTTGTTATGGTTGTAGAGTCGATTCTTGAGGCTAGGAGGTCTTAACATGGTTGTATTTGATTTGATCAGTGTTTTATATAGCATGCTCAATTTTGAACTTTCCATTTATGTTAGTCATTATAGCATAGACTTAACTTGAGTCATCTTGTGTTGATTAGTGATGTATGGGTCCTTTGCATTCATGAGATGTAATAGAGTTGTTCATCACGAGCTTAATATGATGATGCATGAGCAAAGCAAGAAGTTCAGAAGGATTTTTGAGGAAGTTGCATGAAGTGGGCATGAAAAGCATGCTCCCGCACAACCCAGTGTGCCACGTGGCTGACCTGCATGACAGGCACCATGTCATGCCCTGTCTAAATTTTTGTTTGTTGATTTAGGGTAAATGTTGTGCTTTGTCTGAAATAGCTTGATTTGAAAGTCTGAGTTGAGCACAATTCACCTACCCTTTGATTTTTCTTTTCGGTTCTTTTCTGAATGGGAACACCTTGAACCGAGAATAAAAATTTCGTTTTGTCTATAAATAGTTGTTTTAGCCATAGTTAAGGATTTTCTCTGATGATGGATGGATGATGACAGTCTTAAGAAAAATTAATCAATAGGATTTTTTTTGAACCCTTAACCGATAGATTGCTTGAGGCTTTTGTTGAGTGTTATACATGATTGTAAGAGGCAAATAGCTTTTTAATTGTGAAACATCTTGAACAATTGTATGACTTTGTTTAAGACACTTAGGCTCAGGAATATGATTCTGTATGATGTATGCTTAATTCTTGAATTCATATGGTTAGTTGTATTGAGATTCAACATGTGTTTGTCTTGATTTGGACATGTTCAATGAGTGTTAGGTTCTTCGTATAATCCATGCTGTCATGTAGTGTCTAGAACTTGCCTGATATGTTTGCAAATCGAAATGAGGAATGTTAATTATAGAAGATGATGTAGGCATTTGATCTGGGCCATAATTACGTGCTTAAGTGCTATTTTATAACTTACTTTAGTCAAGTTTGTCAATTTAATTAATTATATTCTCATGTGATTTTTAATATTTATGTGAATAAATTAACCAATGTGATTAGCCTTTATTTTGTAGGTGTAATATACCAAGGATGAGGCTAAAAATGATGTTCAAGGAAAAAGGGAGAAGCATGTAAATGATAGCACTTCAAGGCAACATGGCATGCCAAAGGGAAGGCTAGCCGCGCTAGGCGGCGTGCCACGCTGTACGTGTCCCACGCCTAGCGCCGCGACACGCCAAGGCTGCACGTGTGAAGAGATATCACAGGCGATGCCTGCGCGATAGGAAACGTGCCATGGCGCGACTAGTAGCGTGCAACGCTACGCGAAGCGCAGGTGCCTCGCACAAGAGCTGCCGAGAAGACACATTTAAGTGGGCATGCGCATTTGCTCTGTGTCACGTAGAAAAATCAGGGCGTTAGGGTCTGTGACATGGAGGCAGTCCATCCATGGCCAAAAATTGAAATTTTCCCACTTTTTATAAATTAAACACTTAGCTCCTAAATTCATTTATCACGAAATATTTTGAGAACAACGGAAAGGAGCGAAGGGAGAAAGGAAGAAGTCTACGTAGGATTCACTAATTTTCATTCTCTTTTAACTACTTTTGTAAGTACACTACATTAATTATGTTTTTGAGTATGTTTATGAACATGGGTGGCTAAAACCCTTCCACTAGGGTTGAGGCCATATGATATGAATGTAAATGCATGAATTGTTCTTTGGTTTGAGTTCTTAGTTGTTGTTTTGTCTTACATTCTTTATTATTATTGTTTTTATGTTTGATCACCAATAAAAAACTCGTTAAGCTTCGGTAAAAGCTCAAAAGAGTAACCCTAGGCTAGAACATAAGAATGTAGGGAACAAGTTCTTATCTTTACGATAGGATTCATGATTAGGATAGAAATTATACCTAATTTTGCTTGCTTGGTTAATAAAATGGGATGAGCTAGACACCGACTTAGAATGGTCACATCACCACTCATAGAAGTAGTTGTGAAGCTAAGTCTAGGTTAAATGGTTAGAGGTACAAAAGTCCATAATAAAGGGCACAAACTACGTAAACCACATCCACGTAGTTAAATTGCTCACGAATTAGGACGTCACATCCCCTCTCAATGATGTAGGTATGAGACTACTTTCTCGTGTTTAGTGGCTCGAAAGACCATGAACATTGCATTTTAACTATTTGAGACAACAACTGAAGTTTTCATGCTCGAACCATTGTGAATTTTAGCATTTCATGATTATTAGGCCTTAACTATACTTGCTTCTTGTATTGTTTCTCAATTATTTTGTGATCACCCCTACACTTAAATAGAATTTCCCGAACTTCCTATAATAAACACTTGTGAAGGTTAATTTTAACACTTTAACTTGAATATTCGCTGAATTGGTCCAGTCCCTGTGGGTTTCACATACGGCTCTTAAAAGGGACATTGTATTACTTGTACGACCGCGTATGCTTGCGCGTGCGTTTAGGCGCAACAAGTTTTTGGCATCGTTGCCGAGGGTTGGCGAGGTTTAGTGAATTTTTCTATTGTTTTGTGATTTTTAATTTCCTTAAGTGTTGAAAAACTTGGTCTAAGTCTGTTATACTTCATATAACAGGTTGTCCTTGCAGAACTAGAAAGGAATAGCGAGCTGGTGGAACCTTTGTTGGAACCTGAACGACAACTGTATTTTCTCAGGAGGGAAGCTCTAGAGCGAAAGTTGAAAAGGTTACAAGAGTAGTTGCAACGAAATCCACCAGTGGGGCAAGCAGAGTTGTTACCTAATCAGATGGCAGCCCGACCCGTTCGCAAAGTGGCAATTCCACTAGCGACGAATGTGACCTCCAGTATTCGCAAACCGGAGCCCGAAGGGAACTTTAAGCTTAAACATAACATGGTGTAGCTGTTACATTCGAGTGGCCAGATCACTAGGATTAGTCATGAGGACCCACAACAGCACTTACAAAACTTCTTGGAGATCAGTGACACTTTCGTCCCCCATCGGAGTGTCAACCGATTATGTGGAACTCACACTCTTCCCATTCTCATTGAGAGGCAAAGAGGTGGTTGATGGCTAAGCTACCTAATTCCATTACTTCTTGGGATGACATAGCAAGGAAGTTCCTCTTAGATCTTCCCTTCAGGCAAGACTGCCAAGCTCAGAAGTGAGATATTAAGCTTTAAGCAGAGGAGGAGGAGAACTTGTATTTGGCTTGGGAAAGATTCAAGTCACTATTGAGAGACTTCCCCCATCATCAGCAGTCCAATGAAGTGTTAGCCCATACCTTTGTGGAGAGTCTAGACCCACATACAAAAATCTTACTAGACTCTGCAATGGGTGGACAAGCATTAGAGAAGACTTATGATGGCTTGTACACTTTGTTGAATAGGATTTCTCAAGGAAATCCAGAGTGGAACAAACTGAGCATGAATCAACCGCAAGGACAGGTGAATGCAGTTCAGCATGCTCTCAATTGGTGTGAAATATGTGGAAATAATAGGCACAATGCAGAATCTTGCGGGGCCAATCCTGAATCGGTAAATTTTTAAGGGAATGTTCTAAGAAATAATCAGACCTATGGGAACACCTAAAATATGAATTGGAAAAGCCACCCCAATTTTTCTTGGGGTGGAAATCAGAATCAGGATACCAACAACCTCACCAACAACAGTATTAGTAGCAAAATAGGTAGAATGGTGGCCAGTTGAGTAGCAACAACATTGAGGAGATGTTGCAGAAAATTATGGCTACATAGACCAATTGGCAGAGAATTAGGCAAGGATGGCATCAGATTTGAAAAATCAGCAGTTGGCCACCCGCAATCTGGAGAAGAAGATGGGTCAATTAGCAGTTGCTCAGCACAACAGACCACTGGGAGGGTTACCTAGTGACACAGATACAAACCCCCTGCAGGTCAATGTCATCAGTCTGAGGAGTGGCAAGAAATTGGCTGATGCACCACCAAAGGAAAAGAGAAATGAGGTGCAGCTGCTGGTTAGAAAGGGACCATCTACTGAGAAGGGAGATAATTAGAGTGTTGTGCAACACAATGCACAATCATTATTGCAGCCAGCACATATACCACCACCACCATTCCCACAAACACTAAAGAAGAGCAATGAGGAAGAATGTTTTAAAAAGTTCTTTGATATTTTCAAAGAACTCCACATAAATTTTCCCTTACTTGGTGTTTTGCAGGGAAGGTAAAAGTACGCGAAGTACTTGGAAGATGTGGTGGCCAACAAAGTTAGATTGGTGGATGTCCAAATGATGGCACTGACTGAGGAGTGCAACTATAGGGTAATGAGTAAAATGTCTAAAAATATCAAAGATCCAAGGAGTTTTACCCGCCCCATACAAATTGGTAAAGATGAAGTGATAAGAGCTCTCTGTGACTTAGGGGAAGCAGTAATCTTATGCCCCTATCTTTGTTTAAAACCTTGGGGTTGGGTCAGCCGAGGCCAACACAAGTGATGCTGCAGCTGGCAGATAATTCCAGGGTAGCACCAGATGAAATAATTCAGGACCTTCTTATCAAAGTGGGCAAGTTCATTATACCTCTTGATTTCATCATTCTTGACTTTAAGGTTGATGACAAGGTACCCCTGATCTTGAGAAGACCTTTCTTGGCCACTGGAGGAGCAATCATAAATGTAAGAGCAGGGACCCATAAAATGAGGGTCGATTATGAAGAAGAGCTCTTCTAATTTTACCAAGAGATCAGCCCACCCACACACTATAGTGACCTATGTGAGGTCAGTGTGTTTTCAGAGGCTAAGTGAGGGGTGGCTGATTCCATAGGTCCATGGCCGCAAGAGATTATCACATTTCTCCCGAATTTGACGGAGGGCTTAAGTTAAAGAAGAAGTTGGAAGAAGAGAGGGAAAGAGTGGAGGTTGTTCCCTCGAAAAATGAAAAGAGAAGAAGATGGTTCTCGAAAGGGAACACTGGTTTGAGGATGTTACAAAAAGGGTAGTCCACGTCATGCCGCAACGTAAAATCAAGCGCTGCTTGGGAGGCAATCCAAGAGTACCACAAGTACAATTTTATTTTTATTTTGTTTATTTTTGTGTATTTTCACTTTGTTTTTGTTTTTGGAGGTTAAGCACAGGTTGAGGGAAAGTCTGAGTACCCTTAGAAGAGGAAGCTAAAGAGCATGTATGAAGATGAGTGTGGGGTTATTAACCCACTTGCACAAAAATAAAAGAAAATATGTTGTTAGCTAGGCCTAGAGGCCTCAGGGAGTATTTTTCACCCTTTTTGTATTCTAGTTTGATGCTTTGGGGACATAGCACATATTAAGTGTGTGGTTAGGGAACTTTAAAAATTTTGTGCTTAATGATTTGGGGTGGATTTAGTGCTTGATATGGTAGTAGTTGATGAAATTTTTTTGAGTTGAGCATAATTCACCTAACTGTTGGTCTTTCTTTTCGATTCTTTTCCAACGGGGGACACTTTGAACCGATGAATAAAATTTTGCTTTGTCTGTACAGTTTAGTAATAGTTAGGGACTTTTCCTGAAGATGTATGGATGACGACCGTCTTGAGGGAAAATAGTCAATAGGTTTTTGGTCGTGAACCCTTAGTTGATTGATAGCTTGATGTTCTTATTATGTGCTATAAATGATTGTGGGATGCACGTGTTGTTAATTTTGAAGTATGTTTCACAGTTGTATAACTTTGTTTGAGACACCTAAGCTCTTGAATGTCATTCGATGTGCTTAAAGTTGAATTTTGCATTCTTGTGATTACCTGAGTTAAAAGTCTGCTGAATTTGTCTAGAATTGAACATGTGCTGTGAGTGTGAGGGTTTTGAATATTCCATGCTATTGTGCAATGTATAGAACTTGCCTGGTGTGTACACAAAGAAAAATGGGGGATGTTGATTGTAGGAGATTATTTAGGCATTTCTTTTAATAAGCCTAATTTTTATCCCTCGCTTTACCTCTTTGAATGTTTGATCCTTGTTATCCCCATTGAGCCTTTAGCCTATTCTTTGCTAGCCACAAAATGAGCTTAATCCTTTCTTTTCAGTAGCTGTAAATTTGATCCAAAACTCCTAAGCACTAAAGTGAAAATGCAAAAGAGAGTTAAGGAGTGCGGAGTTGGAAGAAGAAAGAGAGGAAAAGTGGGAGTTGAAGAAAAGACTTGAGGTGCACTTGTTTAAAAACATGAATATGATTTAGTAGGGAGCAAAAGAAGAAAATATTGGAAAAGTTTCTTCAGTACTCCTTACTAATAAGCTTAAGTGTGCCTAATGAAATGGGGAAACAAAGAGGAAAAATGGGAGTTGAAAAGTATAAAGGTTAAGTAAGAGCATGGAAATTCCTAATGAAAGTGTGATGTATTAAAAGCACTTAGAGAAGATAGTCACTATTACTGGCCAGAATAGTACTTACTCGCCCTTAGCTTACATTACAACCACTAGGTCCTACATGATCTTACTTTCAAACATTCCTAAATTAGTAGAGTAAAACACTAAAGACAAGCTTATGGGTCAATACATGTTGCATGTAAATTCTTTTTGAGAGTGAGAGTAATTCTTATTCTTATACCTATGCATGGTATAATTTGAAAACATATGAGCAAAAATGGGTAACTCTGTTGTGTGAGGTCACATGTTTGAGGAAGGATAAAATTCATGTCAGATTCCTTGATTGGTTAATTTTCATGAGTTTGTTGATAATCGAGAGTCGATTTTGAGGATAGGAAGTCTTTACGTAGTTATATTTGATTTTAATGGTTAAATCTTGCATGCTCTATTTTTAACTTTCCATCTAAAACAATTGTGGTATCCTTAGCTTGAATTGTCTTGCTTCAATTAGTTATGCGTGATTCATCACGTGCATGAGATGTAATAGAGTTGTTTGAGGACGAACAAGGTTTTAAGTATGGGGTAGTGATCTTGGGCATAATTACGTTCCCAAGTGCTATTTTATAACTTACTTTAGTTAAGTTTATTAGTTTAATTAATTATATTCTCATGTGATTTTTAATATTTATGTGCATAAATTAACCAATGTGATTAGCCTTTATTTTGTAGGTGTAATATGCCAAGGATGAGGCTAAAAATGACGTTCAAGGAACAAGGGAGAAGCACGGAAATTATATCACTTGAAGGCAACATGGCATGCACACGGGAAGGCTGGTCGCGCTAGGAAGCATGCCACATTGTGCGTGTGCCGTGCCACGCCAAGGCTGTGTGCGCGAAGAGATGTCACAGGCGATGCCTTGCGCGATAGGCAACGTGCCACGACAGGCGCATGGTGCGACCAGTAGCGTGCCATGCCAGGCGACACGTAGGTGCCTCACACAAGACCTGCCGAGAAGACACATTCCAGTGGGCATGCACGTTTGCTCCATGTCACGAAGCAAAATCAGGTCGTTATAGTGTCGGACAATTATGCCAATCGGAAGATTTCAGACTCCTCCGGTAGAGCCAACAACCATTCAGTGAATTGTCTTGTGTTCCTAAGGGTCCCTGACACGGAGGCAATCTATCCACGGCCGAAAATTTTAATTTTCCCACTTTGTATAAATTAAACACTTAGCTCTTAAATTCATTTATCATGAAATATTTTTAGAACAACGGAAAGGAGCGAAGAGAGAAAGGAAGAACTCTACCTAGGGTTCACTAATTTTCATTCTCTTTTAACTACTTTTGTAAGTACACTACTTTAATTATGTTTTTGAGTATTTGTATGAACACGAGTTGCTAAAACCCTTTATCTAGGGTTGAGGTCACTTGATATTAATGTAAATGCATGAATTCTTCTTTGGTTTGAGTTCTTAGTTGTTGTTTTGTCTTAAATTCTTTATTATTATTATTTTTATGATTGATCACCATGAAAACAAACTCGTTAAGCTTAGGTAAAAGATCGAAAGAGTAACCCTAGGCTAGGACACAAGAATTTGAGGAACAAGTTCTTATCCTTATGATAGGATTCGCGATTAGGATAGAAATTATACATAATTTTCCTTGCTTGGTTAATAAAATGGGATTAGCTAGAAATCAACTTAGAATTGTCACATCACCGCTTGTAGAAGTAGTTGTGAAGCTAAGTCAGATTAAATGATTGGAGGTATGAAAGTACATAATCAAGGGCACAAAGTCCATAAACCACATCCACGTAGTTAAATTGCTCACGAATTAGGAAGTCACATCCTCGCTCAATGATGTAGGTGTGAGACTAGTTTTTCGTGTTTAGAGGCTCGAAAGACCATGAGCATCGCATTTTACCTATTTGAGACAACAACTAAAGTTTCATACTCGAACAATTGTGTGTTGTAGCATTGCATGATCATGAGGCTTTAACTCTAGTTGCTTCTTCTATTGTTTCTTGATTATTTTGTTATCACCCCAAACGTAAATAGAATTTCCAAAAATTTCTATAATCAACACTTGTGAAGGTTAATTTTAACACTTGAACTTAAATATTCGCTGAATTGGTCCAGTCCCTGTGGATTCGACATCCAGCTCTTAAAAGGGATACTATATTACTTGTATGATCGCGTACGCTTGCGCATGCGTTTGGGCGCAATAGAATTTCTTTAAACAAGCTTATTTTCATCCTTTGATTTTACCTACACTTAATGCATCATCTTATTTATCCCTATTGAGCCTTTATCCATTCTTTATTAGCCACAATAAAAGCTAAATCCTTTTCTTTCAATAGACCTGAATTTGATCCAAAAAACCTAAGTTCTTAAGTGAAAATTCAAATGAGTTAAAAGAGTGACAATATTGACAAGTAGGTAAATAGTTGTTATGGAAGTTGAAGAAAAGACTAGGGTGCAATATTTAAAATATATGTGTGGTAGGGAGTAGAAATAAACAAAATAATGAAAAAGTGTCTAATGCTCAAGTACTCTCTACGAATGGCATAAGTGTAATCAATGAAATGGGAACAAAAAGGGAATTGAGAGTTGAAAAGAGCAAGAGGTGAAGTAAAATAAGAGAAGGTGCTTAATGAGAAAATTATGATGTATTAAAAGAACTTAGGGAAGATAGTCACCATTACTGGACAGTATAGTACATGCCCATCTCTTAGCATACATTACAATCCTTAGGGGTCGCTTGGTACGAAGACAAGTGATGCAAGGATTAATAATACATGAATTAGTAATGCAGGGATTGCTAATACAAGGACTATAATGTTGGGATTATTTTTTATCAAGTATTTGGTTAATTGGGTTAATAGCTAGATATACCATGTATTGTGCCTGGATTAAAACTATACAAAAATCTTCTTTACAATTATATACTTAAAATCTTATATAAAGATATTTAGAAAAAGGCATTGAGGAGTAATCTAGTGATTTAGTGGTCTTATCCTTGTATTGTTAATACAGGGATTAGTAATCCATTTATTTACTTGGTATAAAATAATACACGCTAAGGTGTATAAGTATTCCATGTAATAGGTGTGATTAAATTGAATTGAGTAACCAATCAATGTATTGATTGAGACTACATTTCAATCCAAGGATATTCCAATTAGTATAGCCTACCAAACGACCCCTTAAAGTCCTACTTGATCTTACTTTTAGATGTTCCTGAATTAGTGGAGTAATACACTTAGGGCAAGCATATAGGTCATCATATGTTGGATGTGAATTTGTTTTCAGAATGAGCATAATTGTTTTCATATACCCGTAGATGTTATAACTTGAAAATTTGTCAGTGAAAATGGGTATCTCTCTTGTTGTGAGGGCACATGTTTGAGGAAAGATGAAAATTTATATTGGACTTCTTGATTGGTTAATGTGCAGTAATTTTCTATGGTTGTAGAGTTGATTCTTAAGGCTAGGAGGTCTTAACCTTGTTGTATTTGATTTCATAAGTGTTATATAAAGAATTCTCTATTTTTAACTTGCCATCTAAGTCAGTCATTCTAGCATAGCCTTAACTTGAATTGTCTTTTGTCGATTGGTGATGTGTGGGCCCTTCCTGTACATGAGATATAATTTAGTTGTTCGAGGACGAATAAGGCTTTAAGTGTGGGTAGTGATCTTGGGCATATTTACATGTCCGAGTGCTATTTTATATCTTATTTTGAGTCCTATTTGTCTATCAAATTAACTATATCTCATGTGTTTTGTATATATTTGTGTGCCTGAACTAACTAATGTGATTAGCCCATGTTTGTAGGAGAAATATACTATGGATGGGCTTAATATGTTGTTGCTTTAGAAAAGATGGATGTTTGGAAGGAGCTTTGAGGAAGTTCCATGAAGTGGGCATGAAAAGAATGTTGCCGCACAACCCAGCTTGCCACGTCGGTTGACTTGCAAGATAGGCGTTGTGTTACACCCTGTCTGAATATTTGTGTGTTGATTTAGGGTAAATGTTGTTCCTGGTCTGAAATAGTTTGATTTGAAAGTTTGAGTTGAGCACAATTCACCTACCATTTGATTTTTCTTTTCGTTTCTTTTCCTAAGGGGGCACTTTGAGCATAGAATAAATTTTTTGTTTTGTCTGTAAATAGTTGTTTTAGTCATAGTTAAGGACTTTCTCCAACGATGGACGGATGAAGATCATCCTAAAGAAAAATTAGTCAATAGGATTTTTGTTGAACCCTTAACTATGTTTGAGGCTTTTGTTGTGTGCTATACATGATTGTAAGAGGCAAGAAGATTTTTAATTGTGAAGCATGTTGAACAATTGTATGACTTTGTTTGTGTCACGACCCGAACATAGGTCCAGATCAAGACACAAGACAAAGAGCCTTGAGAGGCTCCAAGTCGGCCAATGACATGAACATAACACCTAACACATTCAAATAAAGCAGAAGATCAACATAATCAAAATAGCGTAAGTCTGAACATAACATAACATATGAATACAAACATAAGTCTGAAGCTGAATACATACTATGTCTGAAAAAACTCTAACACTGACCAGTTGATGGGAGAAGACACCAACTAACTCACTATAGTCTGAAACTGAAAATACATAACATAACTGATAAGAAAGGCCCTCGAAAGATGAGGACTCACCAACCCTGATCAGGAAGTACAAATGCTAGGAATCTGGCTAGAGGCGGGACTGAGTTTGTATATCGGAGCCTGTATCATGAAACGATATATCATAGAGTATGCGGTGAGTATGTGGAATGTACCGAGTATGCAAGGTAAGTAAAACCGCTTAGTAAGTAAAATCATAAAATATTCACATTATAAATCATAATCAAGATAAGATTCTGAGAGTAGGGCTTGCATTCTATTTTCTGAAATCATGATCTGAACATAACTGAGTATCATAACTGAATGGAATGACCAAAAGCTGAAAATAGATAATCATAAGTAAAAATGAACATTGGGTCAAACCTGCTGAAAACATATTATCATGACTAATGAACATGCATAATTATAATCATGAGGAACAATCATAGACTCGTCATATAATCGACATTACCACGATAGAACTTACATGATCCTAACTATCAAACTCAAGTGGGCAGAGCCATCCAAAGCTTTTCCAGGGCTAAGGACGCTACCATGATATTGATATCAATCTGAAGGCTCCTTGGGGTAGGGGAGGACCACAAGGGAGGTCCCAAATAATCTTAATATACTTACGTTGGCTCATAGTTCTGAGGCATAGGGTTGACTGACCCTTAGCCTACTCAGTGCTAGACACTACTCCCAAAAACGTGCATATGCTCTCCATCGTTTTTCAAAGAAGCTGAACCATTATTAGTGACGAAGCTGACTCATAACATACATACATATATCTAAAATCATAACATGAGGAGACTTAGCTCAAACCATATGACAAGATAAAAATAGTGAGAGTCTAGACTCCAAAATCCATGTTGTAAGCTAATACATGAAGTTTAGATAAATCATAAAACATACTTGATCATATGGGCTTGCCAAATACTTAAACATGCTTGACATAAAATTTATCATTGAAAAAATGAACATAAACATGGATACTTACAAATCATACTTTCTTCATAAACATCTCATCATGCTTGAATATATATTTCATCTATCTCAACATTCATGAACTTTAATGGATAAGCATCATAATTTATAGAAATTGAAAACATAATTTATAATTGAAACCATTGTAAAATCTACCCATTAATCATAATTCAACATTAGAAACATGTTTCTATCATACCCATGATTTAAACTTAGGAAATTCACATGTTGGGTAAAACCCCATAGATTCATCAATTAGTATTTTCATGAATTGAGAGGGAATTGGGAATGTGTGTGGACTATTTCACCCATTCATAGCCTTACATACCTAAATAAATCTAAAGTCACATCCTCTTTGATTGCCCAAAGGAAATTTGAGGAAGAACCTTGAAGAGACTAGGCTTGATCACCCCTTAAACCCCTAAGCTTGTCTGCATGAAATAGAATAGGCTTAGAATGACTTAACCCTTCTTAAAACACATTCTTCTAAGCTTAAAAAGACGTACTTTAGGCCTTAGGAACTTAGGAATTATGGAATAGACCTTAATAAATTCATAGGAAATTGCACACTGCCAGTCCCAACGAGGGACTGGATGACTCGTGCCCTCTGACCACGCCTCGTGATCAGCATTGGGAACTTGCCTTCCTTGGTCACCACGAGGGACACCATGACTCGTGGTGTGCCCGACAATTCGTGGTGATGACCCTTGAGGTACACTGCCCATTTTCCTTTATCCTTCAAACAACCCTTGACCACGGTTGACCTAATTAATCGTGGTGCTGACCACGACTCATGGTCACACCCATGGTCACCCCAAATCTGAATATTCCAATCTGGACGACTCGTCTTGTGACCTGATGTAGAAAAATTTATTTTCTCTGTTTCAACTCCCAGGTTTGATCTTAGGAATTTCGGGGTATTACAATATCTTCCCCTTTGAACATTCATCCTCGAATGCGGGAAAACATACTAAAAAGCAGAAAAATGCAATCATTATACTTAAATACTGAACATACATGCTGAAAACTAACAGAGTGACTGACTTCGAATTGAACTACATGACCTAACTGAATTCCTGAATCACGCATACATTCATTAAGATAAAAAAACTGGGGAACATGAGCTGAACATGAAACTGAATGGAGTATTAGGGAGGGAAACTAATACCTCAAGCTAGAACTGAGCCGGAAGGGAATAGATGCGGGTATATAGCCATCATATCTGCTTCGGCTTCCTACGTAGCTCCCTCAACATGTTGATTCCTCCATAAAAACCTGACTGGAGCTTCTTCTTTGTTTCTTAGCTTTCAAACCTGAAGATCCACTATTTCCACTAACACCTCATCACAATTAAGGTTGTGTCTTTCACACCTATGCCCTCTACTGGAACAACTAGAGTCGGGTAACCAAGCACTTCTTTAAGAGCGATACATGTAAGACTGGATGAACTGAAGCTAGTTCTTCTAATTCATATGCTAGATTGCCAACCTACTTCACAATCCGGTACTAACCAACATATTGGGGACTGAGTTTTCATTTCTTTTTGAATCTCATCACTCCCTTCATGGGAGACAGCTTCAAAAATTAATCATCAACTTCAAACTCATGTTCTCTCCTCCTCACATCCGCATAGGAATTTTGGAAACTCTGAGTTGCTTTCAACTTGTCCCTTATAAGATGAACTTTATCCATAGCTATATGGACTAAATCTAGTCCTATCATCATAGCTTCACCGACTTCAAACCAACCAATAGGCGATCTACATCTCCGCCCATAAAGAGCCTCAAATGGAGCCATCTGAATGATGGAATGGTAGTTGTTGTCATATGAAAATTCAATAAGAGGCAAATGATCATCCCAATTACCCTTGAAATCAATCAGACATGCTCTCAACATATCCTCGAGTGTCTGAATAGTCCGCTTTGCCTGACCATCTATCTGCAGGTGAAATGTTGTGGTAAGCTTTACCGGAGTAACAAGTCCCTTCTAAAACGATCTCCAAAGCTGGGAGGTAAATTGAGTACCTATATCTTATATGATGGACAAGGGCAATCCATGCAATCGAACTAACTGTCGAATGTACAACTTAGCATAATCCTTAGCTGAATCGCTGGTTTTAACCAGTAGAAAATGAGCCGCTTTAGTCAACTTGTCTACAATTACCCAAATAGAGCCATACTATCGACGAGTACGAGGCAATCCTATAATGAATTCCATATTGATTTCCTCCCATTTCCAAGTAGGAATGCTAATATCGTGAAGCACACCTCCAGGTCTTTCATGCTTAACCTTCACCTATTGACAATTTGGATACTTAGCCACAAATTCTGCTATCTCCTTCTTCATTCCATTCAACAAATAGATTTCCCATAGGCCATGGTACATCTTTGGTGGAACCTGGATGTATGGAACATCTAGAACCATGAGCCTCGCGCAACATTCGATATCTAAAATCATCAACATCTAAAACACACAACCGACCCTGATATCGAAGCACGCCATCTCCCCCTTTGGAGAAAATCTCCACCTTCTGATTCTGAACAGCTTCCTTTAACTTTACCAAAATAGAATCCTTGTCTTGTATAGCTTTAACATCTGTTACTAAAGATGATTCTGACCCATTCTGAACAATAACACCTCCATTTGTTGAGTCAACCAAACGATCTCCCAACCGTGCAAGCCGATGCACATCCTTTGCCAGCTTCTTCCTCTCCTCATCCATATACGACACACTCTCTATAGAAAGCCTACTAATAGTGTCTGTTACCACATTAGCCTTGTCTGAATAATAAAGGACACTCATATAATAATCCTTGAGTAACTCCAACCACCACCTTTGAAATAGATTCAAATCCTTTTAAGTAAGCACGTACTATAGGATCTTGTGGTTTGTAAGCACATCGACATGGACCTCATACAAATAGTGTCTCCAACTCTTCAAGGCAAATACTACCACCGCCAATTCAAGATCACGAGTCGAGTTGTTCATTTCATGGACTTTCAGCTTTCTGGAAGCATAGGCTATAACTTTACCGTGCTGCATGAGTACACAACCAAGGCTGATCCTCAAGGCATCACAATATAGCACAAACCCATCGGTACCCTCAGGTAGGGTCAACACAAGTGATGAGGTGAGCGAAGTCTTCAACTCTTGGAAGCTCTTCTCACAAGCCTCCGACCTTTGAAACTTCACTTTCTTCTGGGTTAATTTAGTCAACAGGGCTGCAATGGATATAAAACCCTCAACAAATCTCCGATAATAACCACCTAAACCCAAAAAATTCTGATGTCGGAAGGACTCACTGGTCTAGGCGAATTTTTCACTGCTTATATCTTTTGAGAGTCCACTTGTACACCCTCACTCAACACCATATGACCCAAAAATGCCACCGTGTTCAATCAAAACTCGCATTTGCTCAACATAGCATATAACTAACGATCCTTAATAGTCTGTAGCACTATCCTCAAATGAGCGGCATGCTCTTCCTTGCTCCAGAGTATATAAGGATGTAATCTATGAACACAATCGCTAAAGTATCCATGTATGGATTGAACACCCTATTCATCAAATCCGTAAAAGCTGTAGGAGCATTCATTAGTACAAAAGACATAATTACAAACTCATAGTGACCATACCGAGTCGTAAAGGCCGTCTTTCGAATGTAACTCTCCCGAACCCTAAGCTGATAGTATCTGGACCTGAGGTCTATCTTCGAAAAGCAGTTAGCACCTTGAAACTACTCAAACAAATCATCAATACTGGGGAGAGGATACCTATTCTTGATGGTAACCTTGTTCAACTATCGATAATCAATGCACATACGAAGAGAACCATCCTTCTTGCGGACCAAGAGGACTGGTGCACCCCATGGGGATTTTGTAGGTCTGATAAAACCCTTTTCTAAGAGGTATTTCAACTGTTCCTTTAACTCAACTGGAGCCATTCTATAAGGAGGAATAGATATAGGCTGCATATCTGGAAGAAGGTCAATACCAAAATTGATCTCCCGGTCAGGAGGGATTCCTGATAAATCATCTGGAAACACCTATAGATACTCAAAGCCTACAGGAACTGACTAGATAGTCGGGGTTTCAGACATAACATCCTTTACCCTAACTAGATGGTAAATTCAACCCTTAGAAATCATCTTTCTAGCCTTAAGGTAGGAAATGAAGCGACCTACTGGCACAGGTAAACTACCCTTCTATTCTAAGACTGGTTCACCCAGAAATCTGAACTCTACTGCACGAGTTCTTCATTGACTGAGCATAACATGCATATAACGAATCTATGACGTGGATAACATAAAATCGGTCATGGCTAACTCTACTAAATCTACTGAGGTGACTTTCTAAAAGACTATAATAGGGCAATTTCTATATACCCGTCAAGCTATAATTGAATCACCGACTGGAGTAGAGACTGAGAATGATTCTAATAGGATTTTGGGACTGACTTTGAATCGACTAGACACTTAGGGTGTCCCATAGCACAAAGTAGCCCCTGGATCCAACAATTCATATACATCAAGGTGGAATACTCATAACATACTAGTGACTATATCGTGGGAGACCTCCTGCTCTTGACGGGATAGTAGGGAATAGAATCTGTTTTGACGTTGTCAACCACCCCCACTAGTAGATGCCCCTTTTTGAGTTGGGCGTGTTGTTAGAGCTGCTGAACTGGAGGCTGGGCCTTGGCCCCTATCTTGACACTTCCTGGTTGCTAGGCAATCCCTAAGCATATGTTCGGGCTTTCCACAACTGAAACAACCACCTGAACCTGCAAAGCACTGACCCACACTTCTCCAACCACATCATACACTCTCAAGAATGCTGGTCTCTGCGGGTATGCTACCCTGACCTCTAGAGCCTGATGCCCGTCCCCTCTGATCGCGCTTGGATCTAGATGGCAAACTCATAGCCGAAGGCTCTAGGTTTGCAAATCTTTGGTGGGACTATTGATAGTGCCAACTAGGTCTTTGTTGGGAGAATTTGAAGCTGTCAGTCCTGGCCCTCTTGGCCTCTCTCTCCCGCTCACTTATATATACCACCTCCATCTACTGGGCATACAAGTCTATCCAAGCAAAGTAAATGTCCTGATGAAGCATCGCGGTTTGATAATCCTTGACTAAGTAGACTACTACCAAATGCACGAACAGACTCACTTGTGCTCTCTAATCTGACACCATCTTAGGTGCATATTTGGACAAGCGAGTGAACTCCAAGGCATACCTCTAAAATGTCATCTTCCCTTACTTTAGGTTCACAAACTCGGCTTCTTTGATCTCCCTTATCTCACGAGGGAAGAACCGATCCAGAAAATCAGCACAAAACTCATCCCAACCAATAGAGCTAGCTCCAACTGCTCTACTATCCTTTTATTGGTTGAACCAGATGTGCGCAACCCCTTTCAACTGATATGAGGCTGGATTGGTGCCCTTCTCTCTGTTTACCCCCATGATCTCGGTGATCTTCAAAACCTCCTCAATGAACTTATATGGATCCTCATCCACCTTTGGTGCAAGAAACATAGGAGGGTTCATCCCCAGAAAATCTCTGACTCTTGTGGTATATTGTGACTCCTCGAGGATTGACTTTGGTTGTGTACTAATGCAGCACGGTAAGGTTATAGCCTGTGCTTCCAGGCAGTTGAAGGTCCACAAGAAGAACTGTTGGACTCATGACTTTGAGTTGGTAGTGGTGTATTTACCTTAAAGATTTGGAGATACTATTTGTACGGGGTCCATGTGGACATGTTTACGGACAACAAAATCCTTCAGTACATGTTTACCTAGAAGGATCTAAATCTATTCCAAAGAATGTGGTTGGAGCTTCTTAAATATTATGATATGAGTGTCCTTTATCATCTGGCAAGGCTAATGTGGTGGAACACGCTCTTAGCAAGCTTTCTATGGAGAGTGTGACCCACGTAGATAAGGAGAGGAGAGAGTTAGTGAAGGATGTGCATCGGCTAGGAGTTCTTCTTGTTGACTCAACAGATGGTGGTGTTATTGTTCAAAATTGATCAAAATCTTCCTTGGTGATGGAGGTCAAAGCTAGACAAGATGAGGATCCTATTTTAGTAAAGTTAAAGGAAGTCGTTTGAAATCTGAAGGTGGACGTCTTCTCCCAAGGGTGAGATGGTGTACTACGATATCAGAGTTGTTTAAGTGTACCGGGTGTTGATGACTTGAGGGAGCAGATGTTGCATGAGGCTCATAGTTCTAGATATTCTATACATCTAGGTGCCACCAAGATGTACCGTGACCTATGGAAGTCTATTGGTGGAATAACATGAAGAAAGACATAGCAGAGTTTGTAGCTAAGTGTCTGAATTGTTAATAGGTGAAGGTTGAACATTAAAGACCTGGAGGTGTGCTTCAAGACATTAACATTCCTAATTGGAAGTGGGTGGAAATCAATATGATCTTCATCACGGGGTTGCCTCTCACTCGCCGACAATATGACTCTATTTGGGTTGTTATAGATACGTTGACTAAAGCAGCTCATTTTCTACCAGTCAAAACTATCGATTCAGTGGAGGGTTATGCTAAACTATACATTCGGGAGTTAGTTTGATTGCATGGAGTACCCTTGTTCATTATATCAAATAGAGGTACTCAGTTTACCTCTCAGTTTTGGAGAATGTTTTTGAAGGGACTTTGTACTCAGGTCAAGCATAGCATAACATTTCATGCAAAAATGGATGGTCAGGCTGAACAGACCATTTAGACTCTTGAGGACATGTTGAGAGAGTGTGTGATTGATTTCAAGGGTAGTTGGGATGATAACTTACCTCTCATTGAGTTTACATATAATAACAACTAAAATTCTAGCATTCAGATGGCTCCATTTGAGGCTCTTTATGGGCGGAGATTTAGATCGCCTATTGGTTGGTTCGAAGTTAGTGAAGCTGCATTGCTAGGACTAGATTCAGTACATGAGGCTATGGAGAAAGTTCAGCTTATAAGGGAAAGATTGAAAATAGCTCAGAGTTGTCAAAAGTCCTATGCGGATGTGAGGAGGAGAGAACTTGAGTTTAAAGTTGATGATTGGGTGTTTCTGAAGGTATCTCCAATAAAGGGAGTGATAAGGTTTGGAAAGAAAGGGAAACTCAGTCCCTGTAATGTTGTCCTGTACCGGATTGTAAAACAGGTTGGCAAGGTAGCATATGAGTTGGAGTTGCCTTCCAAATTTTCTTCAGTGCATTCGGTGTTTCATGTTTCACTTTTGAAGAAATGCATTGGTGATTTGTCTTTGATTGTCAATGGAGAGCATAGGTGTGAATGATAGCCTAAGCTACGAAGAGGTTCCAGTGGAAATACTTGATCATCAGGTATGAAAGCTAAGAAACAAATAAATGGCTTCAGTAAAGGTTTTATGGAGGAATCAACACGTTGAGGGAGCTACGTGGGAAGCCGAAGAAGATATGAAGGCTAAATACCCACATATATTCCCTCTGGGCTCAGTTTTAGCTTGAGGTATTAGTTTCCTCCCTTTGTACTCTATTCTATTTCATGTTCAGATAATGTGTTCCAGTTTATTTCATGTCAATGCATGTATGTATGATTAATTAATTCAGTTAAGTCACTTATTTCAGTCCGGAGTCAGTCACTCCGTCAGGTTTTAGCTCTAAATGTTCAGTATTTGGTATGTTAGTTGCATTTCTCAGATTTTCAATATGTTTATCCATATTTGAGGATGAATGTTCCCAAGGGGGAGATATTGTAATACCCCGAAAGCCCTAAATGAGGGTTGAAATGGAGAAAACAGGAATTTCTGCACCTAGTCATAGGACGAGTCGTCCAGTGACCCGTGACGTGCACCATGAATCGTTACGTGACTCGTGGAGTGAAGGGAGAATTGACTTGTTTTTGAAATTTGGGGCTGACCATGAGACAAGCCACGACTCGTCGTTAGGGAAACGAGTCATGGAGTCAGTCGTGGTCAGGAGCCGGCTTGAAGATGGAAATTTTGGGTTGTGAACCAAATGACTCGTCACCACGAGTCGTCCCACAGGCAACGAGTCGTCCATTCCCTTGTTGGGACTGGCAGTGTGCTTTTTCCTACGAATTTAGTAAGGGATTTTCCATAATTCCTAAGTTCCCAAGAGCAAAACTATGTCATTTTAAGTGTAGATAAGTGTGTTTTAAGAGGGTTTAGCTCATTGTAAGCCTATCCCTCTCCATGCATGCAATCCTAGAAGTTTCTAAGGGTGATGAAGCATAGAAAATTCATCAAATCTTCTTCAAGCTCCTTTGGGCATTCAAGAGGGTTGTGAAATAAGAAGTACCCAGGTATGTATAGTTATTAATGGGTGTATTAATCCACTTATGAGGGAAATGCGCTACCTCCTGCTAATTGACCTGGGCGGTCAAGGCTGGAGCTAACATCAGTATGGCTACCCTGAACTCAGCATGAACAACCGGCTCAAGTATATGCTCCTCATCGGCTGGTGGGACCTTCTTGTGCCCATCTCCATTGCCATTTTCGTGGCCATTCCATTTCCATTTCTTCTTTCATTAACTCGGCGAGGAGGCATGATTCTGCAAACGTGTATAGCACAAGTAAAAGGATAGAGAGGCATTTTACCGAACAACATAGATCATGAAAGAAGTGAACATTTATTTTACATCTCGTAGCCTCTTCATCATAAGTGTGGCATGCTTCAATCCCATGAAAAAGACTCTAATTAATGCGTATTTTAGACACCCTAGGACACTTCAAAACCTAAAGCTCTGATACTAAGTTTTTCACAATGACGTGCCCGTAATTTGGTCCCCGGCAACGGCGCCAAAAACTTGACGTAGCCCGCGTCGAGTGCCAATAATTTGACGACTCTCGTTCACATCGAGTGCGTCCGCAAGTGTACGGGTCGTGCAAGTAATATAGTGGCTCTTTTTAAGAACCGGATTGTCGAACCCACAGGGACTGGACCCATTCC
>JACEIK010003965.1:136979-147333 GCA_018107945.1 Datura stramonium
ACAATCAATAACTTAATTCCAAAACAATTTTATAAAATCACAATCATAATTCATGGCTTCAACCCTAGAGGAAGGGTTCTAACCATTCATGTTCGTAAAATACAACTAAACTACTACTAAACTACATACTTACAAGAATTTTCTAGATGAGAAGGGAATTTGCCAAACCCTAAATGAGTTCTCCCACTTCTACCTTCACTCCTAGGTAGTTTTCCAGAATAAAATCGTGACCAAGTGGAATTATGAGCTAAGGGACCTATTTATAGTAAATGGAAAACGTGCATAATTTAGCCGGTCATGGAACGGCTCCGTGTCACGGAGTGTATCGTGGAGCACTACCTCCGTGACACGGAGGTATCACGAAGGCTCTCTGGAAATCACCCAAAAATCGAACCTCGGAAGCACCTTGCCGTGTTGGCAGCGTGTCACGCTGCTTGGGCAGCGCGATGGCACTCCTCTGGCACGGTGATGGCGTGCTGTGGCACGTTGCTGGCACGCTGGTCCACTGCCTGCCTGCCGCGTCTGCTCGCTTGCCTGGCATAGGCGTGGCACGGCGCTGGGCGCGGCACACGCACAGCGTGGCATGCTGCCTGGCGCGGCCATCCTTTCCATGGCCTACTCCTTGCCGACTCTCGCTCGTTGCTCCCGACTCCGTTCCTCTACTTCACCAACTTACGAATTAGTTCCTCAAGATCATTGAAACCTACAAACAAGGACTAATCATGTTGGTTAGCACATATATTCACATTTATATAAAATTACATGAAAATGTATAAAATAACTTAGATAAACNTTATATAAAATTACATGAAAATGTATAAAATAACTTAGATAAACAAAACTAATTTAAGTTATAAAGCGTCACTCGGGCATGCTATTTTGCCCGAGATCATACAGTCCTTTTTATGGGTATGAAGCGCGCCACACTTACGACGAGGAGGCTACGAGATGTTATTAGGAAAACTCTATTTTGTTAATACTCATTATCGTGCGTTAAAGTTCAATTCCTGAAATGTCCTTCTAACTCATGTTCTATTTTGTTTCAGTGAACCATGCCTCCAGACGCGGTAACAGAAGAAGGACCAGTAACGCAAACAGACCAGCCCCACCAGCCCCAGTAGTCCCTTAAGATGATTCGGTATCTAACACCGAGTTTAGGGCGGCCATCCAACTACTAGCCCAAATAGTCATCAACTAGGTGAACCAACAAATGGTGGCGATGAGCATCAACGGGTCTGCAGCAGCTGCTAGGGTGCGGGACTTCACCCGTTTGAACTCTCCATCTTTTTAGGGGTCCAAAGTAGGGGAGGATCCCCAAGAGTTTGTGGATGAGATCAACAACATTACCCATATTATGGGTGTCAGCTCCTCTGAGAGTGCTGATCTGAAAGCCTACCAGGAGGGGCGTCCGGCAGTACTACGACCGATAGAGTGGGAGGAGTTCCACACAGCTTTCCAGGATATATTTTTTCCACGGGAGCTGAGGGAGGAAAAAATGGCAAAGTTTATGAACTTGAGACAAGACAACAAAATAGTGGAGGAGCATGCTTGGGAGTTTACCAGGCTGTCTAAGTACGCTCCAGAGATTGTAGATGAGCCAAGGGCTCATATGTTGAAATTTGTGAATGGGGTGTTGAATTTGGTGCTCAAGGAGTGCAGGATACTTAAGTTGATTAAAGATATGGACCTCTCCAGCTTGATTATCTATGCCCAGCAGATTGAGGCCGAAAAGCTGAAGGATATGGAGCGAAAGAAAAAATGGGCAAGGACTGGCCAATCAGATTATGGCCATTAGAGGTCTAGCAGTATCAGCCGCCCATAGCAGCAGCATCAACGGCAACAACAACAGAGGACCCCAACACCCAGCTCAACCAGCACCCCAACCTTTCGGTCCCGTTAGGATTAGAAATGTGGAGCATCTAGCACTCAGTCTCAGAGCCACAGTGCCAAAAACAGATACCCAGCTTGCCCCAAATGTGGCAAGAATCATCCGGGACAGTGCCTTCAGGGTCGAGAGGGTTGTTTTGGTTGTGGAAAGCTCGGATGTTGGCTTAGGGGGTGCCCATCAGTCGGGCGAGGGAGATCAAACTCCACCAAATCATCAGTTCCAGTAGGCCGACCATCCAGAAGGCCATCACATCAAGTATGGATGGCGGGCAGTGCCAAAACCATTTCTATGCTTTGTCTTCCTGTCAGGATTAGGAGAGCTCACCTGACATAGTCATGGGTATGTTACGTCTCTTCCATATGGACGTGTATGCCCTCCTAGATCCAAGATCCACTCTTTCATTTGTGACACACTACTTAGCAGTTCAATTCAATGTCAGTCCAGAGGTCCTCTCAGAACCCTTCTCAGTCTCAACCCCAGTTGGCGAGTCTGTCAGAGCCAGCTGGGTGTATACAAACTACCTAGTCTCAGTCCTGAATAAAGTCATTCTAGCTAACCTTGTAGAGTTAGACATGGTCGATTTTGACCTTATCCTCGACATAGATTTGTTACACTCTGATTATGCCTCAGTTGACTATAGAACTAGAGTTGTTAAGTTCCACTTTCCAAATGAACCATTGTTAGAATGGGCGGGAGCAGTTCAGTGCCTAAGGGTAGGTTAATTTCCTACCTTAAGGCCTAGAAACTCATCTCCAAGGGATATATTTATCATCTAGTTCAAGTCAAGGATTCTAACTCTGAGACCCCAACTATCCTGTTAGTTTCAGTGGTCAGCGACTTCCTAGATGTTTTTCTTGAGGATCTTCCCAGAGTTCCCCCTGAATGGGAAATAGACTTCGGAATAGACCTCCTCCCAGATACTCGGCCCATCTCCATCCCTCCTTACAAAATGGCTCCAACTGAGCTTAAAGAGTTGAAGGAGCAGCTAAAGGATCTTCTTGACAAGGGTTTTATCAGATCCAGCATCTCTCCCTGGGGTACTCCATTGCTATTCATGCGTAAGAAAGATGACACCCTCAAAATGTGCATAGATTACCGTTAGCTGAACAAGGTCACCATCAAGAACATGTATTCCCTACCCAAAATTGACCACCAGCTTGACCAACTTCAGGGAGCCAGTTGTTTTTCAAAAATCAAACTCTGGTTAGGGTACCATCAGCTAAGGGCCAGAGAGTGTGACATACCAAAAACAACATTTAGGACTCGGTATGGTCACTACGAGTTTGTTGTGATGTCCTTCAGGCTACCAAACACACCAAAAGCCTTTATGGACTTGATGAATACAGTCTTCAAGAAGTATCTTGATATGTTCGTTATTGTATTTATCAACGACATTCTGGTATACTCCAGAAATAAGGAAGAGCATGCCAATCACATAGGATTAGCATTACAAACACTAGAGACCGCCAGTTGTTCGCCAAGTTTAGCAAGTGCAAATTCTGGTTATAGTTCGTGACCTTCTTAGGTCATATGGTCTTGGGTGAAGGAATTCAGATTGATCCTCACAAAATAGCAATAGTGAAAAATTGGCCTAGACCTACCTGTCCTATAGAAATTAGGAGTTTCTTGGGCTTGGCGGGTTATTACCGACGGTTTTTGAAAGGTTTCTCCTCTATAGAATTTCTTTTTACTAAGTTAACTTAGAAGAAAGTGAAATTTTAGTGGTCGGACGAGTGTGAGAAGAGTTTCCAGGAGTTGAAGACTTGACTCACTACCACTCCAGTTTTGACCCTGCCAGAAGGAACGGATGGGTTGGTTGTTTATTATGATGCTTCTAGAGTTGGACTCGGATGCGTTCTGATGCAGCGGGGAAAAGTGATAGCCTACGCCTCCAGACAACTCAAAGTTCTTGTGAAGAACTATCCAACTCATGAATTGGAGTTGGCAACAATGGTGTTTTACACTAAAAATATGGAGATATTACTTATATGGGGCTCACGTGGATGTATTTTATGGATCACAAGAGCCTTCACTATGTATTGAGTCAGAAGGACCTAAATCTTTGATAGAGAAGGTGGTTAGAGCTACTAAAGGACTATTACATGAGCGTGTTGTATCATTCGGGCAAAGCCAATGTAGTGGATGACGCCCTAAGCAGACGGTCTATGGGGGGTGTGACTCACATTGAGGAAAGCGAAAAGGAGTTAGTGAAGGATGTTCATAGACTAGCTCGGTTAGGGGTGCAGTTGGTGGATTCGGCCGAAGGTGGTATGGAAATGCAAAGTGGGTTCAATTCATCCTTGGTAGTCGAAGTTAAGTCCAGACAGGATGAAGATCCCATTCTGCTTAAACTTAAAGAAGCGGTCCTCAGGAAGGAGGTGGAAGCTTTCTCCAAAGGGGGAGATGGTGTGCTTCGTTACCAGGGCAGATTGTGTGTACTGTACATCGGTGAGTTAAGATAGTAGATATTGCCTAAAGCACACAATTCTAGATATTCCATCCACCCTAGTTCTACTAAAATGTTCCATGATTTACGGGATATCTACTGGTGGAACGACATGAAAAGAGATATTGTTGAATTTGTAGCCAAGTGCCTGAACTGCCAGTAGGTTAAAGTGCAACACCAATGAACAGGAGGTATCATTCAAGATATCATCATATCCACATGGAAGTGGGAAGAAGTAAACATGGACTTCATTACTGGTCTACCTCGGACTCGTCGACAACATGACTCAATCTGGGTAGTAATAAACCGGATGACTAAGTCAGCACACTTCCTCCTAGTTAAAACGACGGATTCGGCTTAGCACTATGCAAGACTTTACATCTAAGAGCAACTAACACTTCATGGGGTGCCTTTGGCTATCATTTTGGACAGAGGAACTCAGTTCACCTCACACTTCTAAAAGTCCTTTAAGAAGGGACTAAGCGCTCAGATCAAGATCAACATAACTTTTCACCCGCAGACAGATGGGCAAGCTAAGCAGACTATTCAAACCTTAGAAGACATGTTGAGAGCATGGGTGATCGACTTTAAAGGTAATTGGGATGAACATTTGCCTCTCATCGAGTTTGCATACAACAACAGTTACCACTCCAATATCCAGATGGCCCCGTTTGAGGCATTGTATGGTAGGAGGTGCAGATCTCCTAGAGGGTGGTTTGAGGTTAGTGAAACTACCTTGATAGGGCCAGAATCAGTTCACGAGGCAGTGCAGAAAGTTCAGCTTATCCAAGGAAGATTGAAAATAGCTTAGAGCCGTCAGAAATCTTATTTCGATGTACGGAGAAGAGAGTTGGAGTTTGCAGGTGATGACTGGGTGTACCTAAAAATTTTACCTATGAAAGGGGTGATGAGGTTTGGAAAGAAGGGAAAGCTCAGTCCGAGATATGTGGGACCTTATAGAATTGAGGCGTATCGGTAATGTAGCCTATCAGCTAGAATTATCTTCAGAATTAGCAGTTGTGCACCCAGTATTCTATATGTCACTTTTGATAAAGTGCATCGGGGATCCAACCTTAGTTCTGTCATTGGAAAGTGTAGGAATAAAAGATATCCTCTCATATGAGGAGGTACCAGTCCAGATCCTTGACCGTCAGGTTCGTAAGTTAAGGAACAAAGAAATAGCTTCAGTCAAGGTTTTATGGAGAAATCAGCAGGTGGAGGGAGCTACGTGGGAGGCTGAAGAAGATATGATGGTCAAATACCCGCACTTTCTCTCTACCGACTCTATTACAGCTTAAAATGTTAGTTTTCCTTAGAGACTGATTTAATTGTTGGATTCGATTCATGTTTATAAGTTTCTTTTATGACTTTGGATGTATGTATGAAAAGTGAATTAAGTTCAGTTATGTATTTTGATGCGGAGGTAGTCATTTTGATAGTTTTGGAGATAAATGAATAGTATTAGAAAATTTTGATTGTTGTTATCTTCTTTCCAGTGTGTCTTCCAACATTCGAGGACGAATGTTCCCAAGGGGGAGATATTGTAATGCCTCGAAAATTCAAACACTAGATCCGGGACTTAAATCAGAAAATCTGAAAATCTGCAGAAATTGTCACAATACGACTCACCTAACGGGTCGTTGAGAGACCTAACGACTTGTTAGGTCAGTCATGGGAAGGAGGATTGAGATATGAAAAGGGAGAGGCAGTTTACCAAATGGAAGGCCTCATGAGTCGTGGTCAGGCACCACGACCCGTTAGGTCACTCGTGAGCAAGCGGGGGTCAGGAATTTTAATGAATTGGGCAGTGTACTTGATGATTTACCTAAGGACTCATTTGTGGTAGAACTAACCTATGTGATTAGCCCATGTTTGTAGGAAAAATATGCTATGGATGGGCATAATATGATTATGCATGAGTAAAGTAGGAAGTTCGGAAGGAGTTTTGAGAAATTTAAATGAAGTGGGCATGTAAAGCAAGTTGTCGCACAGCCTAGCGTGCCATGCCGGCTGACCTGCACGACAAGGGGCTTGTCACGCCCATGCGTGTGCGCATGAGGAGTTGCCAGGCAGTGTTCCTACGCATTGGCGCCATGCCACACCAGGCCCTACTTCGCATCAAGGTCATGTCATTCAGGAACCTCTCCGCGTCAAGGGTCGTTCCACGCCTATATGGAACCATGCCATGGCACATGCAGGGCCTGATTCTAATGAGAATCTGTGACTACTCCATGCCAGAGGGCTTGCTGTGCAATAGGCAGTGTGGATGATGCCGCCCAAATTACACCTCGTAATGAGATATAAAGCAGTCGATGTTCAAATATAGAACCCAACCAAGGTTGGGGTCGATTCCCATGAGGAATATGGCTAGCACCTCAGTTACTGCATTTAGCTATTACTATTGGCTTACTTTTTTCCTTGGGGGGAAATTATAACAAGAAATAATGAACAATAATAGAGAGCAATGAGTAGATCCTTGATTTAAAATTGATTGTATTCAAAGAGTGAGTTGACTAGGATTATGTTCCCCTTGACTTCATAACCACAAGGAATTTTATACTAGTGATCTATTTCGGTGGTTAAAGTAAAATATCGGAATGTTAACTTCACCTAAATGATTGGTCCCCTACTTAGATGATTATCACCACGCAACTTAATTCATATGCAGATGCAAATGTATACTTGATTAAACCTTACCCTTGATATCATATTAGATATTACCGGACAAGGTCAAGCAATTAGATGAGGGTTTATTGCCTCAAATCTCCATTGTTAATCCCTTTTCTCATTCATTATCCTCCTTGATCCAGTGCGTAGGAAGAAGGAAAATACCAACGTTTGCAACTGTTAAGAGGCAATTAAACAAAGGGAAAAATAATACATGCATAAACCCCATTCAAGATTTACTAAGTATTTTTGCCTATGTGTGTTAATTCATCATGGTTCCCACAATCCTAGTTATGGGTTTAGCTACTCATGCTTAAAAAATCATAATTAAGAATTGTAGAAGAAATCTAATTGTAACTTAAAATAATTCATAGAAAAAACCACATATCTTGAATAAGTCAACAAGAATCTACGATTAATACTCCAAAGTTGTTTGAATCATTGAATTCAAGAACAAAATTATGAAAGTTATTTCTTGAACGTTAATGTCGATCAACAACAATGAACTGTATGGAATGTAAATCGGCAGTGGCAACGACTTGTTACGAGTCCTTAAGTGTAGCGACGGCTCATACTCAGCAAGCAACTCCCTCAGAATGATGGGTTACCTAACGACTCATTAAGTGACTATACGGGTCGTGAAGTCCCCCATTGCTTCTGAGTCCTAAAATTCTAGTGTTCTAGACGACTGCACATGACTGCTCCTGACGAGTCGTTGAGTCTCATAAAGACTCATTGCTCCTTCCATCTGACACTTATTACTTGATGCTTAACTTTTGAACCTCACATAATGAGTGCTCTCAACGAGTAGTGAAGTCAGAAGACGACTCGTTACTTCTTCCATTATGACTCACAGTTCTTTTTCTCTGTTTCAGCTTCCATTCCTCATGACCTTCCTAACGACTCATTCCCAAACATAACAAGTCGTGATGTTGACCCATTGTCACTACTGTTTCCAGCCTGCGTTTTATGCATTCAAACTCCTCTTCTCCTAACGACTCAGGGAGAGAGTCGTCTAGTGACATGATGACTCATTACCTTGCTAGCAGTCTAGACTTAGCTCATTTTAGGCTCTTTATGCCCATTTCAGTATCCGAACTCATTTTCCTGCAATACTTAACAAAAACACATTATATCTATATAAACATAACCGAGATTAACATATTTTCTTAGTTTTAAGTGTGGAAAATGTCATAAAACCACGGCACACCAACACCCTCAACATAGAAATTTTGCATGTCCTTAGGAAAATATGATAAAAACAAAACTTACGTAATGCTTCAACATAAACAAATCTAGGGAACCTATTGTCACGACCCAAACGGAGGCCCGGACTGTAACATGGGACAAGGAGCCCCAAGAGACTCCAAGTCAACCCATGGCATGAACATACATCTAACTCAATCAATAAAACTGAATAAATCAATAAGATAATCATAGCGGAAGTCTATATCAAAAATAACATCAGAATACACAATCTGAAGCTGAATACAACCATATGTCTTAAAGGCCCCTAAATAGTCTAGTTCTCGGGAGATGAGGACTCACCAACAACGCACGATGCTATCACAGAAGACGGACTATGAGTGGGGTTGAACCTGAGAACCAGATCCTGTATCATGAAACGATACAAAATATAGTATGTGGTCAATACATGGAATGTACCGAGTATGTAAGGTAAGTAAAACCGTTTAAATAAGTAAAATCATTTAAAGACAATGCATAATGTAAAACATAGACATTAATAATATGAGAGTAGGGTTTGCATGCATTCTTTCTGAAATCATGATGTCATCATGACATAACATATGTCATAACTGAATCGATTGACTCAAGCTAAAATCTGATTTGTATAAGTAAAACTGAACGTTAAGTCAAACTTGCTTTAGAACATAAATAGATATAGAAATATCATGAATGATAAACATGCATAACTGAAATCATGTGGAACAATGGGAGACTCTCCTTTTAACCAATATACCATGATAAAGCTTACATGGTCTCAACTATCACACTCAAGTTGGTAGAGCCATCAAAATCCTTTCCAGGGCTAGGGACGATACCATGATATCGATATCAAGCTCATGGGAAAATAGGGTTGGGGATAGCTTAGAAGGGAGGTCCTAAAGTAATATATAATAGTATAACCTATGTTGGCGCGTAGTTCTTAGGCATAGGATGATCGATCCTTAGCCTACTCGGTGCTAGACACTACTCCCAAAAATATGCATATGCTCTACATCGTTATTCAATGAAGCTAAACATTGTCTATTGACGAAGCTTAATAAGCAAATACATCTCATTTATGAAATCATGCATATGAGAAGCTTTAGCTCAAAACATACCACAAGCTGAAATATAATTGGGAGTCTTCACTTCAAAACCTTGTGGTAAGCTTAATTCGGGAAATCGTAAATCAAACTTTCAAAATGTGAGCATTGCCGAAAGCCTTATCATGCTTGGAAATACTTAATTCACATCGAAAACATGATTATTGAAACGAGTAGCTTGAAAACATGCTTTTCATCATAATATCTCATCATCATCATACATTCATCACAAATCTCATCTTTTATGAACTTTTCGTCAATAGGCTTTTTAATTCATAAAGCTATAAACATGATTTTTTAATTGAAAACATTATAAAATTTGCCCATGCTTCATAATTCAAAGGTAGAAACATATTTAAATCATACCCATGTAAAGAGTTAGGAAATTCATGCATTGGGTTAAAACCCATAGATTAAGCATAGAACATTCATGGTTTAGAGAGGGATTGGGCATGGGTCTGAAAGAATTCACCCATTCATAACCCTACATACCTGTTGGTAGCTGATTCTTACACTTCATTAGATGCCCAATAAGAATTTGACGGGAAATTGAAGAACATTAGCTTGATCACCCTCTCTAACCTTTCTACCTTGAATGCATGAATGAATAAGGCCTAAAATGAACTTAACTCCTTTAAAAGTCATCATTCATAACTCAAAATAACGTAGTTTAGGGATTAGGATCTTAGGAATTACCAAAAAGCCCTTACTAAATACATAGAAAATAATTGCCAAATGGTCCCAATGACTCGTCCTCTATGGCCACGACTCGTGGCATGACCCATGATGTACACTGCCTCAGCCTCAATAAATTTTATTCCCCGCTTGGTCACGACTCACCCCATGAATTATGGGGACTGACCACGACTTGTGGGGTCCTCCCGTCAAGTGCACTGACGTGCCCGAATCCGCGCATACAGCAGGTGTACGGGTCGTGCAAGTAATATAGTGGCTCTTTTAGAGAACTGGAATGTCGAACCCACAGGGACTGGACCCATTCCTCTAACTATCCATTTCAAGTGT